>MU770989.1:0-14261 GCA_026770625.1 Nicotiana glauca | reverse complement strand
ATGCCTAATACCTTCTCTCGGGTTAACAGAATTCCTATCTGGATTTCTGATTCGCGGACTGTTAACAGAGTCATAATTTCCTCGGTTCGGGATTCAACCGGTGACTTGGGACACCATTAATCTTCCAAGTGGCGACTCTGAAATTTTAAATAATAAATTCCGTTCCGATTGTCCTTTAATTGGAAAAAACTCCTTTACGCCTCTTCACGGGGTGTAGGTAAAAAGGAGGTGTGACACATGTTACCCTTCCCCCGTTACTTTTGAATTGCTTTTATTATTGTTGTTTTGTTAGATACTGTTTAGCTACAGGTTGTGTCCTAGCCTCGTCACTACTTCGCCGAGGTTAGGCTCGACACTTACTAACACATGGGGTCAGTTGTGCTGATACTATACTCTGCACTCTTTTGTACAGATCCCAATACTGGAGCATATGGACCTTACCTTGGGGTTGCTGCCTTCAGTCCATCAGGAGACACGAGGTAGACTTGCAGGCATCCGCAGGCCTTGGCGTCCCCTCCCTATCTAGTTTCTTTCTGTTCTTTTATATTCCAAAGACAGACATGTACTTTCTTGTTCAGATTTTATTTGTAGCTTTCTTAGACAGCCCGTGAGATTGTGACACCAGTTCTGGGTGCTTTATGTTTATGGATTCGTATTGGTATTGGCTTAATTGTTAAATTTCATTCTTTCGCTTTATTAATTTCTGTTGTTTATAAAATCTTAATTAACAATTGTTAAGGGATTAAAAATGAAAATGATAAAATAATTGAAATTATTGGCTTGCCTAACCTTTATTAGTAGGCATTATCTCGACTCCCGAGTATGAGAAAGTCGGATCGTGACAGTTAATTTGTTCTGACCACCAAAAAGAAGTGTAAAGGTGTTAGTTGGTCGCCAAATTAAAAAGATTGTGTGAGTAGTAGGATGATATAAGAGTAACAATATTTAGTAAATGTGGCAATTGCCAGGACATCTCTAAAAAGAAACAATAACCAATGGAAAAAAAGTAGTAGTTTATATATACAATAATACAAACGTTAAATAGACCAGGCAAACTGAAGGTTGGGTATCAAAAGGAAGATTCTCTGATATATATTATTCAGAAATAATTAATTTTTCTGTTGCAAATGATTGGTGTGGGTCACGAAATGTTAGATAAAATAACCTAGTGCATTTTTCATCATTGACTTACCCCACAAAGGAAAAGGCAGACTATTTCAATGTTGGTATTAATGTAAAAAGCGTAGCTCTCACACCAAGTAAACACAATTGTCTAACGAATTTGTTGAAGTTGAGAAAATATGGTAGGCATCTACCATTGTTGTTTTATCTATTACTATTATATATATCTACAGTTTGATATCTTACCACCCAAATGAAACAAAGCTTTAAAGCAAAGATTACATGATTATTTCCACACCTACCAAAGTGTTAGTTCCTTAAAGAAGTCATTGAGCTCTATCATTTTCATAAGAAATAGCAAATGATGCAAATATATTATTACTATTGGAGCAAAAGAATAGAAAGAAACCATGATAATTATGTGCACCAATTGTCTTCTATTCAAATTATATTTATGCAATTGAAAATTCTACAAAATTGTTATTTTTATTGAACTCGTATTTGTTGTCATGAAAAAATAATGTATATAGTAAGATTTTGTACTCATTTAAAATCTTGAATCTGTGATCTTATACAATCACCCATTCTTCGTCAAAATCACTCTCAAATGTTCATACCTTGTTTCTTGGTTAGTAGTTGGAGTTGTTGAAAATCCTTATCCATCATTAACAAAAAAATAAAATCGACAAATTGTATTACTAAGTGATTAGCCTTAGGCAGAGAAATAAACCTATTGCAACAAAATCCAAAAGAAAAAAAAAGTTAAAAATATTATCCAATTCCCAGGGTGTTCCAACGAAAGCAGCTAAAAGAAAAAAAAAAAACTAAAGGCATATTTACTGACTCTCTTGAATATTGATTATACAATAGCTGCACATATTTGTGCGTGAAAAGGATAGAAAGAGGAAGAAGAGAAACAGAATAAATGGAAGAGAATGGTTAGACAAAGTCATCGGCGAGTGAATATTCGCCAGATTTGGAGAAAAAAAAAGTAAAAGAAAAAGGAAAAAATGGAAAAGAGAAAAAAGTAATTAAGAAATTATATATTTCACTAAAAATGATAAAAAAAATGTGAAAACCATTTTTTTCTTGCTTCTTACTTTCCCAAGGAGAGTGAAATTCACACTCTGCCACATATGATTTAAGGGTGTAAATAATTCTACTTTAAAATAGTTTAGGGGTACCTATGCAAAGGTAAAGTGTGTAGTTGGGAATCCGGCTATAGGTGAGAGCGGTATTTATGCATTTTCTCTAAAAGAAAATATAGTAAAACATTATTCTATGTTCCCTAAGGGGTTATTTGGTTTGAATAAATGTTATGCTGGGATTAGTAATCCAGGTATTATTTTTTATCCACTATTTCTTATGTTGTATTAAAAATGACAATTGCATAATTTCTAAGAAGAAAATATAAGTTATCCCTACACCCCTACAAGGTATAAGTTATCTCGGTACTAATTTTAATCTCGAATAACTTATTCCATGTTTGCTAACCAAACAAAGTATTAAGGTGGTATTAAATTTTTATCCCATCACTATTTCTACTTATACCTCATACCAAGTTCGAATACGGGTTATGCTGGGATAAGTTATGCAAGAATTAGTTATACTAGGATTAATTATCCTGATATTATTTTTTATCCACTATTTGGTATGTTGTATTAAAAATAACAATTGCATAATTTCTAAGAAGAAGGTATAAGTTATTACGGCACTAATTACCCTACCCTCTACAAGGTATAAGTTATCCCGATACTAATTTTAATTCTGAAATAACTTATCCCAGGTTTACTTACCAAACAAAATTTTAAGGTGATATTAAATTTCTATCCCGGCACTATTTCTACTTATACCTCATGCCAAATGACCCCTAAATGGGGTTGGACCATATTTATCAATATCGCAATTTAAGGACAAGACAAAATAGTACTACGGAGGATTATGAAATTAACTTTCATAAGATAGTTACCTTGGGATATTTAAAACAAATCATCTGTTTGTGTTACAAAAGAAACATTTGATTTTTTGCCGATTAAATTCTTTTTTTTAATACAACACTTGAATATATTATATATAATAAAAAACTACATAAGCATAGCAGATGTTTTTAGGGTATTACTATTGCCCATATCAGCCAAATAGTTACAAACATTTTTGAAAATACTCCTAACACTATTACAAACTCGATGCTTGTTCTTGATCACTTCTTGCTCAGCAAAAAAAAGGACATGCATGATAAAAACACTTAGATGATGATGGGTTCTTGATAGCTTGCTTGGCCAGTAGATGAGCCACCTCATTGCCTTCCCTGAAATTATGCTTCAATTATGGGAGCTTCAATTGGTGCATTAACCATCTGCACTCAGAAACAATATTAGAGAAGTTAGTGCTATCCTCATAAATATGTTAGTGCTATCCTCATAAATATGTTCGTTGACATCCGTACAATCAGTTTCAATTTTCATATTGAGGAAGTTCATTTTCTTTGTAATTTTTAGTCCTTTTAGCAGAGCCAACAGCTTTGCATGGGTAGGAGAAATTGCTTGGCTTGATTTGTGGTAACCCACAAGCCAATCCACTTTGCTATTTCGAAATGCTCCACCAAGACCAGCTATATTATTGTTACTGGAGAAAGCACCATCACAGTTTAATTTGACCATACCATTGGAAGGTTTGTTCCAACTGATCTCAATATTAATAGTAGTTTTTTCCATAAAAGGAGTTCTTTCAGTGAAGAAGATGAATTCCCATGATGCATGGATAATTTTCCTTATTTCCAAATAGTTTGCAAGATTATTAATATTGTTATGATTTATGTTTTTCCATAATTCTCATATGGAGAAGGGAAATAGGGTAGTCCAATGTATCTGAAAGTTACAGTTTTTAATAAAAATATCCCTCAACATAACAAGCCAATTTGTGTCATTTATAATGTCTATAAAGGGAAGACCCATTTTTTTCCAGAGATGATTAGAAATAGGACAATTATTCAAAATATGTTGAATGTCCTCTACCCCGAAATTGCAAATTGTACAAGTAGCATCAATATTGATACCTATTTTGGCTAGGTAGGCTCGACAAGGAAACAAGGTCCTTGATTCATACAAGAAGAGTTCCCCGGATGAGCTTCATGCTAGAAATGCAAAGGTTACAGGAAGAGAAGAGCGAGATGGGGTACCCAGGAAGTTCAAAAGCACAGAACAATCCTTAAGGGATAAGCAAAGAGTAGGAGACCAGGGTAACATGACTTGCAAAGAACTGATTGTGTCCCCTGACATCCGCCTGCCCGCAGGATTCAAAGTGCAAAAATTTAACTTGTATGATGGGCGTGGAGATGCCTCCGATTGACCATCACTTGGTACTTTAATCATCTCAGAGAAGGCAAAGTCACTAAGAAGGGAGATGTGATTTTCCATTCTCGTTTCCAACAGTGTAACCATGCATGGCCTATGTGTATCTATCATTTCTCTAAAATTAACCCTGAAGTTCTCATTGTTTTCTCCACGGATGTTTCATATTATAATATTTGTAGGCCTAAACATCATTGCATGGTTGTTTGTTGAACCATTGTCCATCTGAGCTTATAGCACTAGGTTCCTCCTTAGTGAGGGTACTAGAATCATTGCATGGTTTCCCACTGTAGGATCCTGAGGGGGCCTCACGTCCATTGAGCAGTTGTAAAGTGCTGGAGGAAACTGAGCACATATCTCTTCTCTAGCAGGTCCCTAAAAAGAAACACGTTTACCTCGTTGAGACTTGAAAATTCTGGGACTAGTCCGGACCCCAGTAGGTTTATCTCTTCTTCTTCATCCATATGAACATTTTCGGGTTCTGGTGCATTGGGAGGGTGCTGAGCATGTGGAGTTGGATGTGGTACTGGTGGTGGAGCAGGTTGTGGCATTTGTAGTGGGACATTTGGTGGATTTTGTTGTTGAGTTGGATTTGCATGGGGAGTGACTTGCATAAGGGGATTTGGTTGAGCTTGTGCATTGTCCACTAGGAACGACCAGGGCATGAAGATGGGTTTCATGTTTGTGATTTCCCCTAGAGGAAAGAATGGAAGTTCCAACTGGACATTGTGATTCTGGATAAGATTGAAATGGGGTGGTAAGTTCCACTAATTTCTCATCGCTTGAGCTTGACTTAAGTTCATCGAAGGAGCAAGAGGATGTAGGATGTATTTCATACACACATGGTTGAGGTAGTTGTTCACTGCCATGTGCATTCCCTCTGACACTAAATGGGCTAGGAAGTAAGAGTTCTGGAGGACAATCATTGTCTCTTGGCCATCCAGTACCATATTGAATGTTATTGCATGCCCCATTAGTGCTTGTTCCACCCATGAGAGAGGTTGATGATCTTGGGTTAGTGGGGGTTGAATGAAGAATATTTGGTTGTTTGATTGAGTGTTTGGGGGGAGAGGTGGATTCGACATGTTTAGAGCACGTTGGTGTCTCAATATTTGGACTAGTCTAAACCTCCTTCTCTGTGAGATTGGGATCCTTAGAATTTTTAAAAGAGTGTTGGTGGATTATATTTTGGGAGTGTGTTGGACTTTCTTCGACTAGTATTGAGCTCATCGAAGGAGCAGGGTATTTAATTATAGTAGGATCTATTTGCATATCTTTTTTACTTGGAGGAGTGGGATTAGAAAGATTTTGGTTAGATTGTGTAGTTGAGATATGGTTGACTGTATTAGCCATTTGTGTATTATCCAAGAGTTGCATGTACATGTGTATGTCGTTTGGAAGAGGAGGCTTATCCCCATGCAAGTTGAATGTCATTTGGGAGATGACGTGTATTGGAGGAGTTATTATCATGCTGATAAGGCTTCTTAGGATTTGATTACCCATAGGTAGGGTATTATTAATTTGCATGTCATTTAATTGATTGTCTTTTATATTTGCCATTTGTACAGTCATAACTTGGTTTTCTTCCATGTCATTTGCCATGAAGATTAATTCGTTATTATCAATATTAGTTTTATCTAATTTATCTAGCTTTGGCGAAGGAATCAAGACATCAAAATTAATACCAGTAGCAATATACATCTTAGATAGCTGATTTTTTCCATGAACTTTAGCAGAAGCAGTAGAAGTGGTATTACTATTATCACGAGATTTTCCTGATGAATACCCAATTAATGAAAGAGATGGAGACTTACCTGGAGGGGGGTGATTGGGTCGTGAGACTTATCAGAGGTGGAGATATCACCTTTGTATTATAATTGGATTTTTTCTTCTTGGGGAATACAACCGTTTACCAGTTGCTTTTCTTGGGTAGGAGTGGGAAATCTTCCATTTTGTTTGGAGTTTCAACCATTTCTTTGGATTGGTTGCAGGCTTGAACTCCCTAGGAATTAGCAGGGGGGTCCTTGATATAATGTATTTGCAATTGGCTACTGAATGCCCTAGTCTGCCATACATTTTGCATAAAATATTAACTCCCTCATAGTGAATTTTCTGCTTATGTTGATCAATGAAAATGTAAGGGGTAATTGGTACTTCAAGAGGAACTTCAATGCAAAGCCTAGCATATCTTCCTCTAAGGGTAGATGTGGTACATGCATCAATCTTTAATAATCTACTATTTTATTAGCAACTTTCTTTAAATGAGACCATCATGGAATTCAGTTGGTAATTGTGGTAGTCGAATCCAAATGGTTGCATTTCATATTTTAGCCTCCGAAGCAATGAAGTTTGGAACCCATTTTTGGACTGAAAGAAAATGATCAAAAATGAACCAAGGGCCATTACGAAGTGCTTTAAGCATATTATCCTCGTTATTGAACTTTATAATGTAAAAGTCTGATCCTAGATCAATCAAAGGGAAATTTTCTTTAATTTTTCACAAATCTTGAATTTTTATTTTAAGTATATGGTGTTGGATTCTTTTCTCTTGAAGCTTGATTATGGTTGAAAATCTCCATGGATGGTATATTCTTTGAAGGTCCTCCGGAGATAGTTGAACCCTTTGTATTTGATCCTGATCTAAGTGAGTGAGTTGATCTCCATTCACTTCACTATGTAATACATATTTTCCTTCGGGGTTAGAATCAATGATCATGTGGATTTGATCTTTATGCTTTCCATCTATTAATTTTTGTTTAAAACTTGGGATAGAAGAGTCAAGCACGATGGTGGATCGTGTTGCAATAATATCTGATAGTTTTGGAGGGATTAGATAATGTGAGTTTTGAAGTTGCATATGATATTTTCAGAAGTTGTTTGAAGATTGGTGGAGGTAGTAATTTTCTTAATGAGAAGGGAGAATCTCTCTCTAAACTAAAGTAAATGTTAACTTTGCCGTTTAAATTCAACGATTGAGAAATATGCATAATCTGTCGGTACATAAATTTTATTTGAAGAGCATAAGTAAACAACTTTTTGTCTCATAGTTGTTTGGAAGTAACAATTGAGAAATATGCATAATCTGTCGGGGTCGCCTCGTAGTTGTTTGGAAGTAACGATTGAGAAATATGCATAATCCGTTGGGGTAGGGGATTAAATTTTTGGAAGTAAACGCTGTTTAAAAGGGCGTTTTACATATTTAAATTATTGTAATGTCAGTTAAGCGCAAGAGGTTGTGAGTTCGAGTCTCCCCAAGAGCAAGGTGGAAAGTTCTTGGAGGGAAGGATGTCGAGGGTCTATTTGGAAACAGCCTCTCTACCCCAGGGTAGGGGTAAGATCTGCGTACACACTACCCTCCCAGACCCCATTAAGTGGGATTATACTCGGTTGTTGTTGTTGTTGTTCAGTTAAGCGCAGAAGAGTTATTGGTGGGCCCACAAAATATGTAAAACGCGATTAATTAAAGCGTTTTATATAAAATGGGGTAATAAACTTCATTTTATATAGCTATCATATCACCTAAAGATAAACGCGATTTGTTACAACGTTTTATATAAAATGCGGTCATAATCGCGATATAGAAATATAAGTTTTTTTTACACTCAAAAAAAGCGTTTTAAGTCCGAAGAATCACATTTCGATTTTCTGGCTTGTAAAAAGGCAAACGTCTAGTCGAAAAAAGGACAGATTTGGAAAAAAAAATATTAAGAAAGGTTGAGAGAATATTCTCAAGTCATTTTAATTGTTATACTTCTTTTGTTTTCTCATTTGATGTCTAGTATTCGCATCCAAATCCCAACTAATGCATATTTGCACCGTATAATACTTATTAAAAGGAAAGCACTTTCTACGATAACTTCTTATTTTCAGGCTGGAACCTGAAATTTCTGGTACATATTATTTCCTCTGTTCTAATTTATGTGAATCTATTTTTTTTTGTCTGTTAAAAAAAGAATGATCCATTTTTAAATTTGGAAATAATTTAGCTTAAACTTTTAATTCTACCCTTAATGAGAAGCTTTTATAACAATACAAATACCTAGACCCCTTTTAACTTGTTTAGGATCGTAAATTTAAAAAGTCTTTATTTTTTTTTAAACTCCGTGATAGTCAAACAAGTTCACATAAATTGGAACAGAGGGAGTAATTGGCAGCTACTTCCACCGTCTCATAATATGTGTCGTGATTCTCTTGTGCACGCCCCTTAAAAAAGAATAGTTTTTTACTACTTTACCCTTATTAAATATTTTCTCAATTTATGTGTCATCTCTATCAATGACATTATTCATATTTTTACTAAATGTGAATGTAATTGATTATTAAGGGTAAAAAAGAAAAAATATAATTAATTTTATATTTTCAACTTCTAAAATAATAAATAATTTGAGACAACTATTTTTAGTAATTACGACACATATTAGGAGACGGATGGATTATTTTTTACTTTTAGACGTAGAAATATATACGGGGACCTGCAACAGGCGACTAAAAGGGTTTAAGCTACACATATAATATAATGTTTTATACGGATGCAGAATTTATCAAGATAGAGGCCTAACCTATACTATATGAAAAAGAAGAGAACTTTAAAAAAGTACTCCATAAGACATGCATAAAAATATATTTTTAAAGAATTAAAAGGGTAATAATATCTACCTTCAAAGATTAGGTGGCCAGCGCTGATGTTCATAGATCCTGCCCTGCTTCGAATTGTGCTGACGATCATAATTATATTCTCTTTATTTGATCTACTATGTGAAGTAAACAACTAAAACAAAAATTATGGGCAAAATAATTGACAAACAAAATTAAAGGAGAAGGTGAAAATGCCAGTTAGTAAATAAGTAATCATACACAAATAATATTTTCAATTTTAATCTAAATTTTAATTTCTTATCATAGACCATATATAACACATTTTTGTAGCTATAAACCATGAGTCAAAAATCACAAATTAAACAATACCACCCTTACCAAGAGAAGGAAGAATGATTAATAGATACTCCGTTTCGACTTGCGTTTTTTTTTTTTTTGAAAATTAAAAAAAAAAATTGGGTTAGCTCTGTAGTCAATTCATTTCAGTTATCTTTCGTCAAAATATGTTGCACCAACGAACTCCTTTAAAATGGAACAAAAAGTATAACATTCAACCAACCTTAAAAGCTTAAATTAACAAACAAAAAATTCTCACAAGAAAGAAGGATACCAATTTTCCATATCTAACAAAATAGGTGGGCTCCACAAATTTTTTTTCCAATATTACTAAATTGCCACTCCCTCTATTTCAGTGTTAAGCAGTTTTTCAATGATTACGGTATTAAAATATTTTTAACTATAAAATATTATGGTTTATAATACTCCCTTAGTTTCAATTTATATGAACTTATTTCCTTTTTAGTCCGTGCCAAAAAAAGTGACATCTTTTCCTATTTGGAAATAATTTACCTTTATGCAATGATTTATAGTCACACAAAATGTGCTTCATTTTATACTACAAGTTTAAAAGTCTTCTCTCTTTTCTTAAACTCCGTATTCAATCAAATGAGTTCATATAAATTGAAACGGAGGGAGTAACTCTTTTATTTTATAAGTAATTGTATTTTATTGTATGAAAGAAAATATTAAATATGTTAACTCTCATCGTCATTTTTCTTGAACAAAATAATTACAGGAGTATGTAATATGGTAAAGAAAATAGATAATAAAAAAGAAAATAAATTCTAGTTTATAGGATAATTAATTCACACATTGGGACAAGTCCATCTTATTGGAAGACGTGACAATCCTTATGAAGCCTAGTGTTCACGCCTGGTCTGCATCTACGGGCCCACCGAGGAAACAACTTGTGCTAATTCTCATCCCTAACGTTTGTGATCCAAATAATTAGAAATAGTACTACTTTTGATAACTTATTTAGATCCTTCTCCACGATCTACTAATCTTTGATATTTTCTTGCTATTAAATTTTTACGTAGTGTACATTAATAATAATATTTTGCTCAAAAGTTAATAAATACTTTACAAGCTATAAAACAATCAAAAAATATGAAAAGGGTAAATCGTAATCAAATATAATAACCCTAGAAACGAAAAGATGAAGTTATCGTTATAGATCTACTATTATAAAATGATAGCATGAACTCAAGAGAGGATAACTGTTAGAGATAGAGATAAAGAGAGAATAGATTAAGATGAGAGAGTTGTATTATTCGAGAATAACACCGATGCCTTTTACAATGAGAAGGTCTCCTTTATATAATAGGAGACCTTCATTAAAATAATTACAAAAAGTACAGAACGTACCTGGTGTCCTCCTAACGAGGGCGCCAGGTCTTAGCCAGCGTCGCCTTCGTCCTTACGTCCAGGCCGCACCCTTGTTTTAACAGGCGTATGCTTCACTGGGCGTACCCTTCGGAGTAGAGGCGTATAGAGTCAAATTTGACCTCATACAGTTAGTCCCTCCGCTCGTTGGAGACGTATCCAATAGACGTCTTCAATGGGCGGACATGCAGACTTCGCCTTTGGAAAATTTGTACTCACTATGGGGGCGGTGACGTGATGTTTTGATTTCCTGTGCCCGTTTCGAATCGTGCCTCTTCGATTTCCGTGCATCCTAGCCCTATAAATAGAGGGGAGGTTCAATTTGTTTTATCTTTCGAACCTCTGAACTTCTCTTGCTTCCTTTTTCATCTTTCTTTCTAACAACCACTACTTTGTGTGAGGTTTTTCTACTTCTTTTTGAAACCACACTTCTTATTGTTGGAGCTTTGCTTCCTTATAGAAAACACCATGACGAAACGTGGACAGAGTAGTAAAAAGGCTAAAAATAATGCCCCATCTAGGGTTTCGCCGTCTTCTGGTGATGAAGGGGAAAAGGCGGAGAAGGCCCTTATTCCTCTTAGTATAGACAACGTCCTCCCGAAGGAGATGCATATTCGCAGGGATTTCCCTACTAAGAGCCTAGCCCTTCCCTGGGAACACAGCGGGTTATTGCAGTCTCACTTAGATGGTCTTCGAGAGACGTACCACATTCCAGACTACGTGGAGATGGTGCCGGCCGGGGCGGACTACGCCAATGTGCACCGGCCCGGGTACTGTGCGTTCTCTGAGTACCGGTTCTTGATTGGTTACACTCTTCCAATCTACCCCCTGATGGAGGAGCTTTGCCATTTTTATAATGTATGCCCGGCTCATCTTACTCCTTACACCTTGAAGGTGTGCCGCATCATGACTACCCATGCGGCCAGGGCCGCATGCGGCATTTCGGTCCACCACCTTTTACAGTTGTTCAGCGCTGGTTACCTGAGAGGTACCATGCTACAGCTGAAAAGCCGTGGCACAAGAGGCTTGGTCGTAAAGGCCGACGACAAGACCAACCACCACTTTTGGCGCAGATACTTCTACATCAGGACGGAGCACCTGGTGTCGAATCCCGAGGGTTTCCTAGAAAGTTGGAACCCAGAACGTAAGTACTTTTACTCGTGGAATTTAGGGCTACTTGCGATTTTAACCATACGGCCATTGTGATTCCTTTACTCCCCCCCCCCTCCCTTTTTTTTGCAGCGAAGGCTTCTCTACCTCGGTTCATTGAAGACATTAGGTCGTGGGTGGAGAGAATAATCCCATATGCGGAGGAATGCCGCACATGGGCTGCTTTTCTTGAACGATACGGCCCTCCAGGTAACTCTTGAGCTATGGGTTGGAGGTTTCCCCAGGTCTTGTTACCTGACTTATTCATGTTGGCAGGTAGGAGCATTCCTAGGAAGAAGAAGAAGAAGAGGGTCGTCACCCCGCCTGGGGCGGGGACTGATTCCGACGACGGATATATACCCTGTGGCTCGCCCAGTGATGGCGCTCCGGAGGCTCCTCAGCCTGAGGTTGCGCCTGTGGCGGTATCCACAAGTGAAGCGACTCCCTCACTGCTCTCCCCACGACCTACGGAGGAGATTTTCGAGGGCGAGAAGCCGCCAGAAAGGAAAAGACGCCGGTTGATAACTGGTAAGGGAATAGCCACAGCGGACGAGAGGTTGAGCGAGCCTCGTAGGGAATCAAGGCCAGTGTTTATGGTCGACGCCATCCGTTCTGGGAGGTCGGTCCCCCAAGGGAGGACAGTTGCTGACGCAACCCCATCACGCATTCCTGAAAGTGGTTCGTTGGTCGCCGCTGAAGAAACGGGCGGAGAGAGGGCGGACCCTGAGGTCGCCCCTGCGAATGCAGAGGCGTATACGAGAGATTCGGCCCGTGTGGGGATGACAGCGGGTAGATCTAACCGTCGAATTTTGATCCCCGGTGGGTATAACCTGTTGCAGCACAGTGAGCAGGCCGCCTCGGACATGACCCTGTTATGTGCGGCCACTAAGCGTGAAACGCTAAAAGGTGTTAGCGACGGGGAATTATCTCCGAGGGTTGCTGGCGCGGCCTTGCAGGTATATTTCGATTTTCTTTACGTATTGTAGGGTATACTTTGACGTATACTGATTTGCTTTTCTTCTTTTTCCTCTTCTTTAGACCCTCATCCTGGAGGTAGAGAGGGGGCGGCGAGCACAAAGGAAGGCCACCACTTTTAACAAGGTGGTGAAGAAGTATCGGTGGTGCCGTGGCAAGCACCAAGCTTTGGCGGACCTACTCAAGCAGGACCCGGAATTTCAGGTTTTTCGCGAGGGTTTGGAGCAATCGGAGGCTCAGCTGAAGTGGAGGGTGGATGAACTGGAGCAAGTTGACGACCAGATGATGGCCGCTTTGGCTCGGAATATTAAACTGGAGACTCTTCTCCAGTCAAAGGAAGAGGAGCTGGAGCTTGGCCGTTGAGCAGCAGCAGAAGCCGTTGATTTGCGAGCCAAGGTCACTGCTCTGACCGCCGAGCTCGATGCCAAGGCGGCTGAGGTCGAGGCCCTTAAACAGATAGCTACGCCCAGGTTGGATGAGGATGCGCCTGGCGAGGCGCGAAAGATGTGGGTGTACGCTGAAGCCAAGCTGGTCATGTTTGAGGAGCTCTTTGCTGCGGGTCGAGCTACAGAGGCGGAGGTTCAGGATCAAAGGCTTATAGCTCAGGTTGCCCGTGTGGCCTGCGGGTATAGTTTTGATTTCCCAGACCGAGCGGGCTATACCTCCGAAGATGTCAACCGTATAGGTTCTGGGTCCTGGATCTCTACGGCTTATCAGGCCGGGGGCGGCAGTGGTTGAGATGGCGGGCCTTCTTCGAAATTGTATTTATCTTGTTCTGTTGTATTTGGAGATGTTGATAGGTCCTTTTGTATATGTATATTTTCTTTGATGATAATGGAAGTTATACTTTGTTGTTACTCTTTTCCCGAGTCGTACTCTTTTATTTTTGGTCTCTTGTCTCTGTAGAGTGGATGTTCGTTTGTTTGTAAGGTTCCAAGTGCGTTTCTCAAATGTTGCTTGTGTTAACCACNTTTTTACCCTAAGCAAATTATTCCAAAAATATCAAATAAAATAATTTTTACAATGTTAAGAAGTATATTGCTTCCTTTAATTAATTAGCCACATAATAACTCATTATTAAAATACAAAAAAAAATAATAACAATAATAATATTTATGCTTTAAGATTCGCATTTTTCATTTTAGTAGTATTAACGTATTTTCAAAAATAATAGAAGAAAATCATAAAAATTAGTTCATTTTAGTTTTGAGTGCTTTAATTTAAAAAAAAAAAAAAAACTACTACAACTTGATTAGTAAAATAATTTTTGAGTTTAATTAGGGTAATTTTTAATTTTTATCCGCAAAAGAAAAATAATAATAACAAAATACAAATGTTTTATAC
>MU770985.1:0-14723 GCA_026770625.1 Nicotiana glauca | reverse complement strand
CTCAATCTAGAAATGCTAAGATGTTTATCTAAAATTGGTGTAAAATTCTTGTGTCCTTGTTGTCGGCATAAAATATGATTTTCCTCGATATTAGTTCTTGAATATTGTTTACTTGAAGAGATCTCCTTTTATATTACAGATACCTCGTGCATGTTCCTAAATAGAAGTAGATGAATAACGTCATGCAAGTATTCTAAGGCCTGTTAAATAGACTCATTAGCCATTTCATACTGTTTGTTGTTGCATTTTAGGGTAAATATAGTCAACTATAAAAATTATAATATATCATTATTCTTTGTTGTTACTACCACAGTGTGTTCAATTTTTCTTTGTTCGGAAGTTGCTACAAACTATGGACAGAACAAACTAATAGACGTTTTACTTCGTAGAATATTGATGCCTTTCCTCAAGAAACTTCATGTCTCCAAGATAAATATGTCTCTTTGATTCTGGTTCTATTCATTGCAATTACTCACAAAATTTTTCTATTTTTATATCGTTTGACAGTGGCAAATAGTGGNTACATTCATGGCATATAGCGAGACAGTGAATACAATGAAATACATAGAATACAGCGGGATACATTGAAATACAATGGAAAAAAAGACAATGAATACAATGGAATACATCGAGATACATTGAATTACAATGAAAAAAAAACAATGAGTACAATGAAATACATGAAAATACAACGTGATACGTTGAAAATATATTAACAGAAAATCAAGTTGCTCAGCCCCAAACTCCGTCGTCTTTGTTCAAGAACAAACCCTAATTTTCACCGAATCTGCCGTCGAGCAATGGTGGCAGAATAAGGACTCTGTTAAAGCTTGAATCTTGTATTGAAGATGACGGAAGTTGAGAATCTCGAGTTTATCCAATATTAGGACTCTTCTTTCTCCAGAAGATGAACCTTGAGAAAATGACGTCGTCGAACAGTGGTGGTAGAATAAGGACTCTTCTTTCTCCAATATCAACATACCTATAACTTTACTAACCTCGAGTTTATTAGCGAACCATTCTTCGTTAGCTTTAGTCATGTTCCAATTACAATTGCGAAGAAGAGCCAAAGCAACATCCGATGGAATTGGAGAAATTGGGATCGGAGAGAACGTAGGTGATATGAGTGAGAGGAATTTTGAGACTGAGCATCGTATTTTCAGGGAATGGGGGAAGAGAATGGCATGTATCAAAATAGAGAGAGAAAGAAAATAGTATAACTGAATAGCGTATTCAGTGGCTTAGGGATAGGAGGTAACCAAAATTAAATATTTTGTTATAAACATTAGAAGGTATCTATAGAATATAATTATTTTAAATAGTATTTATTTAAAATAAATAAGGTGTTAACATTTGCTATATGAGGTAAAAATTCCTATAATTTATTACGTACTTTTTAGTTATATTTAAGTAACTTTTTTCCACTAAAACATGAAGAATATAATTGTTTCTATTTTCAAATCCACATGAAAAAATTTCCTTACCGTAAAGATTCTATATGTTATGCTACTTTTGAAATTTTGAACCTCCCTTTTAGATCTGACCAAGAAAACTTGTTTGATTGTCTATTATAAGTTATATATACGGGAACTTGAAATTTTGATTTAATTTGTTTTTTAATAGTGATATTTTTGACTAATTTACTTGTGCTTTGACCAATTTACCTGTATTTCTTTTCACTCTTTTTCTTTATATATATGGTAATTGATGGTGGTGATGGCTAACGAAAGTGTTAGTGAGTGTCGACTAGAGGCGGTGGTTGGTGATGACTTTGGGTAGTAGCTAGTGGTTATTGGTAGCGATAACGATTATGGTTGAGGATGGTGCTGAGTGGTGATGGTTAATAAATGGTGGGTGGTGGTTGTGGTTGTGATTGAGGAAGGTGATGATGGGTGGTGGTAGTTTATAATGGTGAGCGATGACGGCAATAATTATTAATGATAAAAGGATGTTTGGTTGTGGTAGTTGAGGTGGGCGAGTGTGTAGTTATAGTTGATAATAATGGTGGTGGGGGCGATGAGTGGTATGTAAAGGATATAACTTAACTTAGCTAGAATTAGTGTACTTTGTAACTAGAGTTAGTGTACTTTGTAACTGGAGTTAGTTTTGTTAGTTGGAGTTAGTAGTCTAGTATAAAACATCTGAAAGCTCATTTTTGTATTAGTTAGCTAAGAATGAAAAGCTTCTGGATATTTCCAATCCTCTCTACTCTTGTATGCATATTTCTCTTCTTTTCTCACTCATGAACACAGAATTTGATATGGTATCATAGCCGATCTTTGTGCGATTCGAGGGATTTTCCCGTGCAATTCAAAGGAAGTCGAGAGAATTTGCACAATTTTTTCTAATTTTCATATGTTAATCAGCATTTTGTGATATATCGGAACCCTAATTCCGGCTGTTTCTTCAAAAATTGAGGTGAAATTGCACAAATTCAGTTCAATTTGCATCTGTTATTTCATCGACCATGACGATCCTAGAAAACTCGAACAACGACACTTCAAGTGGTGGAGCTGGTGGTGTGGTGTCTCTCGATCATAGTCATCCATTATATTTGCACCCTTCCGATGGACCTGGCTCTATGAATGTGGGTTTATTGTTGACAGGAATGGAGAATTACATAATCTGGTGCAGAGCGATGAAAATCACATTGTTAGGCAAAAACAAACTGTGATTTGTGGATGGCACAACAAGCTAGAGTGACTTTGGTGCGGATTTGGCCAAGCAGTGGGATCGATGCAACACGATGGTGACTTCATGGCTAATGAGCAATGTTAGCAAGGACCTTGTGACTGGAGTACTTTTCTCATCAAATGCCCAAACCATTTGGGCAGAGCTCAGAGAATGTTTTTGACAAGGTGAATGCCTCACGACTATTTTACTTGCATAACGAGATCTTCATATTAAATCAAGGTATTTTATCAGTCTCTAATTACTTCACCAAGATCAAAGACCTATGGGCAGAATATGATTCTATATTGCAACCACCACCTGCAAAGGATTATGTAAAACAAATTGAATTTCAACATCTGCTGCAATTTTTAATGGGCTTGAATAACACATATGAGCAAGCTAGAGGGCAGATATTGATGATGCCAAATGTGCCTAGTATTAATCAAGCATATGCCATGGTAGTTCAAGCTGAGAGTAGAAAAATAATTTCTGGAAATATCTATGGGGGTGGTAATACTATAGATCCCACAGCTATATCCATTGCCCAGTCCAGTCAAAAATTAAAGAAAAATTACAATTTATAATGTGATCACTACCACCTAAAAGAACACATAAAGATCAATTTTACAAATTGATGAAATGTGATTTCTGTAATAAGCCAGGACATGTAAGGGAAACCTGTTATAAAATTGTAGAATATCCCTCCGAGTTCAAAAGGAAACGTAGAGCTAATGCAGTGCAAGTTGAAGGAATTGGATCACAGTTTGTAGAAGAAGCTGGATCACAATTCCATCATAATGTAGCACATGCGGCAACTGGTACACATGGAGGTACTTGACAGGGGAATAGTTCAGTTGTATCTCCTCAAATGTTTACTCATGAATAGTATACACAGATTATACATTTGCTGTAAAAGAACAATGTAAATGACAACATCGTCAATGCAAATATGGCAGGTAACTATGGTGCTTGTGCAAACATGGCAGGTAATTACGTTTGCACTGATGCAAAGAGTTCTAAATGGATTGTAGATACCGATGCTACTAACCATATGACTAGTGATAAGGGTTTATTGAATAATAACTTGCTAACAGATAATGTAGGGCAAGTTCAATTGCCAACTGGTGATTCTACAGCAGTTACTCACGTGGGCAGTCATCAACTCACAGGAGGTGATGTGCTTAAGAATGTGCTATATGTTCCTGCATTAAGATTCAATCTTTTGTCAGTGTCTAAGTTGACAAAAGAACTGAGTTGTAGTGCAACATTTTTTCCAACATTTTTTGTGTTTCAGGATCTCTTGTCTAGGAAGGTGAAGGAGACTGGTAGAGAGCTAGAGGGGTTGTACCATTTACATTCAATATCAAAGAAAAAGATGCATGGGAGTCCATAATCCTTTGCAGCAACAACAGGAAGTCACAAAGGACATTCCGCAATTTTATGGCACAAGAGAATGGGGCATGTACCTATAGCAGTATTGAAGAGGATTTCTAGTCTAAAAGATAACTCAAGTTTCCATACAAATTTGTTGTACAAATGTGAAGTTTGCCCTCTTGCCAGGCAAACAAGACTCCCATTTTCTAGTAGTTCCAGTAGGCGTCTAGAGAGTTTTGAACTAATTCATATGGATGTATCGGGTCCCTACTACAAGACAGCTACTGTAGGTGGAATGAGATTTTTTCTTACACTAGTAGATGATTGTACTAGATGGACTTGGATATTTCTAATGAAGTTCAAATCAGATGTCCCTATATTGCTCAGAGACTTCATTGTCATGATTCACACTCAGTTTAATAAGAAGATTAAGATGTCTAGATCATATAATGGTGGAGAATTTTTCAATAGCACTTGCAAAGAACTTTTCCAGTCACAGGGAATACTACATCAAAGCTCTTGCCCTTATACTCTACAGCAAAATGGAGTGGTTGAACGGAGGCATCGTCACATTTTAGAAACTGCCAGAGCTATTAGATTTCAAGGACACTTACCAGCTATATATTGGGGCCATTGTGTTCAAGTTGTTGTGTACATAATAAATAGAGTGCCACCTATAGTGCTGCAGAATAAAAGCCCTCATGAAATGTTGTTTCGCAAGCAGGCTAATTTGAGCCATTTGAGAGTCATAGGCTGCTTATGCTTTGCTACTGACTTGACTACTGCAGATAAATTTGGCCCTAGAGCCGTGAGGTCTATGTTACTTGGGTATGCATCACAACAAAAAGGATACAAACTATTGAATCTGGAAAATGGAGTTCACTTTGTGAGCCGCAATGTCACTTTTTATGAAGAAGTGTTTCCATTTGAGGCATCATCTCATACATCTGAGCAGTTCTTTCTTGATACTCCTATTGTCCCACGATATGAAATTGATGAGGGTGCACCAGAACATGGAACAACTCCCAGCTATACTTATGTCCATAATAATGCTGAGCAAAGGTATACAAACAATCCTCTTATGACTGCTTCTACTGAGCAGGGAAGTGAGGAAATGGTGCAAGAGCAGGTTACCACTACGTATGAGAGTTCAAGTCTTGAATCACAGACACAGTCAGCTGTTGGTTCTTCACCTCCATTTCCAGTTATTACCACTCAAGAATCAGTTAGAAAAACCATTAGAATATCAAAGCCACCCGTTTGGCTACAAGATTATGTTATCAATGGAAAGGGTACAGGAGCTCATAACTGCAAATACCCCATATCTGACTAAATAAGCTATTCAAATATTTCATCACGATATCAAAGTTTTCTATCCAGGATCACCACAGAGGTGGAACCAAGCTCATATTCTGCTTCAGTTAAGGATGACAGATGGGTGACTGCTATGAAGACTGAAATCAAGGTGTTAGAAGATAATGAGACATGAGAGATTATACCTTTGCCCAAAGTAAAGAAAGTAATAGGCTGTAAATGGGTCAACAAGATAAAATACAAAGAAAATGGTGATATAAAGAGATTTAAGGCTAGACTTGTAGCTAAGGGATTTAACCAACAAGAAGGATTAGATTATTAAGAGACTTTCTCTCCGGTGGTAAAAATGGTAATAGCCAGAAGTGTGCTCTCCTTGGCAGCTTCTAGGCAGTGGACAATCTTTCAAATGGACGTTTATAATGCTTTCTTGCAAGGGGATTTGGAGGAAGAAGTATACATGCAAATACCACAAGGATTCAGCAGATCCGGGGATAAGTCTCTAGTATGCAAACTACACAAGTCCATCTATGGCCTTAAACAGGCATCGAGACAATGGAATTTGAAACTATCTACTGCACTAATTGATTTTGGTTTTACTCAAAGTCATCTTGACTATTCTTTATTCACTAAGAAATCTGGTGGAAGAATAGTGGATGTATTGGTGTATGTCGATGACATTCTTATCACAGGTGATGATATTCAGTTGATTCAACACACTAAGGGGTCGTTTGGTTGGAATATGAGTTATACCGGTATAAGTTATACCGGTATAAGTTATAATGGGATAAGTTATACCGGTATAAGTTATAATGGGATTGTTGTTTATTCATTGTTTGGTATGTTGTATTAAAAATGACAATTGAATAATTTATAAGAGAAAGGTATAAGTTATACCGGTGCTAATTACCCCACCATCTGGGAGGTATAAGTTATACCGGTGTTAAAATTAACACCGATATAACTTATACCTGATTTGCTAACCAAACAGAATATTAAGGTGGTATTAATTCTTATACCACCCTTATACCACCCTTATACCTCATACCAAACGACCCCTAAGTCTACTCTCTAGCACAAGTTCAAGATTAAAGATCTAGGTGAACTTCGTTTCTTCTTGGGAATTGAGTTTGCTAGAAGCAAAGAAGGCATACTCATGCGCTAGAGCAAATACACCATTGATCTGATTGCAGACACATGTTTATCAGGTTCTAAACCTGTAGGCTTCCCTTTGAAGCCTAATCTGAAGTTGACAACAATTGAATTTAATGCACATGTGAGGGACACTACAGATAATGTTTTGACTGATTCCGAACCATAATCAACGACTGCTCGGGCGATTGCTATACCTTACTACTACTAGGCCAGATATTTTTTTCGCTGTACAAAGCCTAAGTCAATTTATGCACTCTCCAAAAGCTTCACATATGGAGGTTGCCTTGCGTATGGTGAAATATCTCAAGTCTTGCCCTGGCTTGGGGGTGCTATTAAAGGCTGACTGTTCAGAATCTTTATCTGCCTTCTGTGATACTGATTGGGCGTCGTGCCCAAATACTATAAAGTCAGTAACTGGCTACATAGTTAAATTTGGAGACTCTCTCATTTCTTGGAAGTCTAAGAAGCAAATGACCATCTCTCGTAGTTCTGCTGAAGCAGGGTATAGAAGTTTAGCTTCCACTGTCGCAAAAGTTATTTGGCTTTTGTATTTGTTTGCAGAATTGGGTGTGGTTCCTCTCTACTGTGATAGTAAATCAGCGATTCAAATAGCTGACAACCCCGTGTTTCATGAGCGCACCAAACATATCGATATTTATTATCATTTCATCCGTGAGAAGATCAAGCTAGGCCTTGTCAAAACTCTCTATCTTTCTTCAACGGAACAAAAGGCTGACATTCTCACTAAGGGCCTTGGCCGAGCACAACATGATTATTTGGTTTCCAAGATAGGAATGAAGAATATCTTCATACCTCCTAACTTGAGGGGGGAGGGGGTGTAAAGGATATAACTTAACTTAACTAGAGTTAGTGTACTTTGTAACTAGAGTTAGTGTACTTTGTAACTGGAGTTAGTTTTGTTAGTTGGAGTTAGTAGTCTAGTATAAAACATCTGAAAGCCCATTTTTGTATTAGTTAGCTAAGAATGAAAAGCTTCTGGATATTTCTAATCCTCTCTACTCTTGCATGCGTATTTCTCTTCTTCTCTCACTCATGAACACATAATTTAATATGGTAGTGGCGGCGGTTATGGTTGAGGGCGGCGGCGGCGGCGGTAGTCGATAATGGATGAACATTTGTAGTAAATTTTTACTTAGTGACGTATATTAAAGACGGATTTAGTAGATTCAACTAATTAAATTTTTTGCACTCAACTCGAATTATTTATAGATATACAAATAAAAGATGTTACATATATTATAATTAATTCATATTTATTTTAATCGACTCTATATTTTAGCCTATATCTTATTTGGGTAGTTGACAGGAAACAATAAGTTAATGCACAGAGTATACTGTTAAAATATTATGGGTACCTATTTTTTCAAAGTAAGTCAATATTGTTAGGCTATGATATTGTAGGGATTGGATTGTTGTTGCATGGGACCCATTCCTAATGACAATGTTCATTAAATATCTATAGGATCTTAAATTGTGAAGCAATAATCGGTTGGCCTTTAATGTTAACCTAATTCTAGCTAGAAAATTTCTTTATGCCCTGTAGTGGTCCTCCTCTCTATCCTTTTTCTCTTCCCTATTAGATATCATTTTGTTATAGTGAGTTACCCTCGGCTAACTCATGAAAACAAAACGCATAATGTTTTGGTAAATATTTACCACACTGAAATGTCTACACTAAATCAATGTAATTTATCATAATATAGTGCATTTATATATTGGGGTGGGGTGCAAATACATAGGAATATTATTTAGAGAATTTTTCACAAAGCACCATCTTTTAGTGTTAATTAGCCATTTATAGATATCTTTTGTTATATTACGTGTTATAGGTATCTTTTATCAAAATCTATAATGTATTTCATGTATTTAAGCATTTATATTTAATAATACAACCAAAAAAATAGGCGGTAAAACAGGAATGCCAGCTAATTTTGATATATATTTAACTGTATTCAAACCCCATTAAAGTTAAATACAGTAACGTATCTGCACAAAATCTGGAAGGTTAAAAATTTTAAAAACGGAAGAAAATCTAATCAAATTATATTTTCCTAATTTTACTCAACAAACTTGAAAGATACCTAATTAAGCTGTATTCTTGTCAAAGAAAGAAACCCAGAAACGTGAAAAAAGCAAAAAAACAGAGCTCTGTTTTTCGATATTCTGTCTTCTCTTCTCCTTCTTTTCGATTGATACAAATTATATACAAAAGAAGGTATTTCGATAGCAAGTTTAACAGTTTTGCTGCGTCATTCTGGCAAGTGGAACGATGAGGGCAATTACATCGACTTTTCAATTGAGGAAATACTTATTAAGGAGTATTCCTCCTTTAATGATCTACTTGCTTCAATTTCTAGTCAACTGGTATAGATTTGAGCTCAAAGACCATTAAAATACAATACACTGTTGAAGGAAATCGCACGCCAATGGAAATACACAATGATATGGGTTACAGAGTGTATGTAGAATTGAAAAAAGAGAATAGGGAATTTGGGATGTATCCTTTGTGCATAAAAACTATCGAAAAGAGCTTATATCCGGAACTAGTTTAAATCAAGGCGACATTATGCAATTAGACGAAGCAGTTCAAATTTGTGATTCTGATACAGATGATGCACTCGCAATAGAATTTGTCAAATCAGAAGAAGTGATTGGAGTCTTCGAACTCCACAAGGATTTGATTATTTCAAAAACTAATCAAAAGGAGGTTATGACTGGACAAGTTTATAAGGATAAAGCGACATTGAAAGAGGTGATGGAGAATTAGGCTATAGCTCAAAGGTTTCAATTCCGGGTAGATCGCTCTAATGCTGTCAGGTTAGCTGCACTTGTATTTTGTTTTTGAGTGTATTTGTGCGTTTCCTCCTAATGATGAAAACGTATGAAAGCAGATGTTTGTTTAGGGTGCTCAATTACATGTATTCAAATGTATTTTACTGGTGTAAAAATACTTTGGTCTGATGTGGTTTTAAGTGTTTGCATATTGATACCAGCGTAGAAAATTGTATTTTTTGTATCTAAATATACACTTGTATTTTGTTGTACTTGAGCGTATTTATGTGTTTCCTCCTGATGATGAACAAATAGGAAAACAGATGTTTGTTTAGGGTGCTCAATTAAATGTATTCAAATGTATTTTACTAGTGTAAAAATACTTTGGTGTACAATGGTATTTAGTATTTGCATATTGATACCAGTGTATTCAGTTGTATTTTTTGTATCCAAATATGTAGTTGTATTTTATTGTATTTGAGCATATTTATGTGTATCCTCCTGATGATGAACAAATATGAAAACAAATATTTTTTTAGTGTGCTCAATTAAATGTATTCTGTTGTATTTACTTGTGTAAAAATACTTTGGTCTACAGTGATATTTAGTGTTTGCATATTGATACAAGCGTATTCAGCTGTATTTTTTACATCCAAATATGCTAATCAAATTTAAATTGCTCGTACTTTGCAGCTATGCATTATTATGTATTTCAGAAGATTGTAAATGGAGGTTTAAGGCTTCAAGCATTAACAAATCAGAACTATTCAAGGTGAGAGAATTTAATGATAATCATACATGTCTGCTGAAGGATAAGGTGTACGAGCAACGGCAGGCTAGTAGCAGTCTTATAGGTGGTATTATAAGGCCAAAGCTTACAAACCATAAGAGGAAATACACTCCGAGGGACATTATTGATGATGTGAAATCAAATTTTGGTGTAGATGTTAGCTACATGTTGGCGTAGAGGGCTAAAGAAAAGGTAATTAATTTTCTTAGAGGTGAACCGGCTGATTCATACAAGAAATTACCAGGATACTTATATACAATGGATATGACATATCCAGGTTCCCACATCAGATTGGAAAAATTGTCAAAGAATGAATTCATGTACGTGTATATATCATTGTATGCCTTTATAAGGGGGTTTGAACATTGTAGACCAATTGTTATTGTGGATGGAAGTCACCTAAAATCTTACTATACAGGGACATTCGTTTCGGCAAGAATGTTGGATGGTGCAGGTAAGTATCTGAATAATAATACAATTTGTTAGTATTTTCTGAGTTTGAAATACATGTATTTAAATATAATTGTATTCAATTGTATTTACAGGTCATATATTGCCTCTAGCATATGATGTTATTGATTAGGAGAACGATGCTGCTTGGACGTGATTCTTTGAACAATTCAAGATAGCATACGGTGTAAGGAAAAACATGTGCATTGTTTCAGATATAAATGAGAGTATCATTAAATCTATATCGAGAGTGTATCCTGATGTACCACATTTTGCTTGTATATGGCATCTATGGAACAACGTATATAAGAAATTCAAAAAGAGCCACGCCAAGTTGAGCGAGATATACTTCTCGATGGCAAAAGCATATACACAAGCTGAATTTGACAGTTTGATGGAGAAGGTGGAGAAGGTAGATATTAGAGTGAAAGAATACTTAGAGCTAGCTGGTTACGAAAAGTGAGCTAGGTTGTATGCACCTGTTAACAGGGGATGGACAATAACGTCAAATATTGCTGAGTCCATCAATGCCGCACTAGTTTCAGCAAAGGGAATTGCCAATATACGACTTCCTCGAAGAAGTTAGGAAGATGTTTGGACGTTGGAATTGTAGTAACCGCAAAGAAGCTACACAGACATACAAGACGCTTGGGAAAAAATACCAGGAGATGCTGGAGTTGAATGAGATAATGTGTACATGTATGACTGTAAGTAAAATTTTGATGTCATTGTTGTATATATGTATAGTTATTTTCGGAATTACTAGCATAAATACAATTGCATACAATCATTTTTGGACTAATACAACTGAATACATGCAAGCACATAAAAGGCATATTTTTCAATAGATCTGTTATGAATACAACTGAATGTAATAATGCTACATGCTCAAAAATCTATTTGAATACATCAAAATACAACTAGCAATATGAGATTTAATTTTGTATATGTATGGTGAATACGTATGATTCTAAGGTTTTTTTTAGCATATTGTTGCCAAAAGTACAGCAGACTTTTGATAAGTTCTATATTTCTCGCATTTGATATTTTTGCTGCTCTAAAAATATAATGTATTCATATGTCTGCTAATATTTCAGTTGTATGTAACTTATAGGTAATTCAGGTGAATGTGAGCAAAACTTATATTTCTATTTTTAAATGTAGGTGGTACCATCAACTGAATACTTACATACGGTTAACGATGGTGGGACGAATTACACAGTCTGCTTGTTAAAGAGAAAATGTATTTGTGGTAGATTTCAAATTGATGAATTGCCATGCCCACATGCTTGGGTTGTATTGAAGAGCAAGTTTCTAATGCCAGAAGAATATTGCTCTAACTATTACAAACCAAGTACAATTGTAATGACATATTATGTGCCAGTGTACCCGCTACCGGACAAAAATGACTGGAATATACCAGAACAAGTTACAGAGGAGGTTGTACTACCACCCAAATGGAAAAGACCTCCTGGAAGGCCTAAGAAGAAGCACGATAAAACTTTAAGTGAATTGTTGCAGCCAAAAAACCAACATTCATGTAGCATATGTGGGCAGGGAGGACATAACAAGCGAACGTGTAGGAATGCTCCACGTAATAAATAGTTAGAACTCTAATATGTATTGGTGCTTCAACGATTTGTCAATACTTTTGATGACATTATCAAATGTAATAAATTATCTATGTCGAGTAATATTTTTTGAAATTGCTTTCTTGAATATTTCCTGACTACATTTGTAGGGGAAGTATTTTTATACAGTTAAATGGTTAGTTAAATACAGCTGAATACGACTGACTAACAAATATAAATACAACTAGGTACTGCTGGATAATAGAGTGAAATACAAATGTATATATCTGAATACAACTCACCACTTAAATACAATTGAAAGTTACAGTAAATACAGTTGAATACAACTAAGAACATCAACTTATATTTTTGCAAATCTAACTTTTAATACAAATGTGACTTTCAAATAGAACTGAATAATATAGTTTAGTAGTAGTTGTAGTAAATGAATACACAATTAAACAGCTGAATACAACTAAATAATACATTTGAATACAGCTGAATACGACTGACTAACAAATATAAATACAACTACGTACTGCTGGATAATAGAGTGAAATACAAATGTGTACATCTGAATACAACTCACCACTTAAATACTATTGAAATTTACAGTAAATACAGTTGAATGCAACTAAGAACATCAACTTATATTTTTGCAAATCTGACTTTTAATACAAATGTGACTTTCAAATAGAACTGAATAATATAGTTTAGTAGTAGTTGTAGTAAATTAATACACAATTAAACAGCTGAATACAACTAAATAATACATTTGAATACAGTTAGATCTTGCCGGAGAATCACTTAAATATTGCTGAATACATCTGATATTTGAATACAGTTGAATACAAGTAAAATGAGAAAAAAATACAGTTGAATTCTGACATTGAAATTAACCATTTCATTAACTAAAACCTGTTCAAACATAATTAATTGATAGTAATACATACGTGACTCCTGTAAGATATGTATTAAATAGTAGGATAACAATGAATACTTATCAAAAACCGAAGTGAAACAGTCATTGAAAAGTAGAATTTGTCATACAAGAACACTGTTGCTATTAGTGATCAAAAGTAAGTAGTATCTACAACCAAAACTACTCAAAGCAGTATTCAGCACTATTCTACACTCAAAAACTATAATAACCGAAAGCTATTCTAAAACTATTTGCATCTTAGCGTCCGACTCAGTGATTTGACTAGCAATCTTTGAAGGTGCTTCATTCTCGCTTATAGAATCAGTGGCGATCTTGCTCATAGAATATTCCCATAGGAGAGCTCCATATCTTTGATGAAGTAGAGTGGAATCAAATGTTGTATTCGAAATCTCTCCCAGAGTGCTCAGAAACTCTGCGTATGTTGCAACATGCACTCTACAATCCCTAAAAAAAATTTGTTGAAATAATTAAAAATAACTCATACAATTATATTTGTATGCAACATACAGGAATGATGATTGAATACTTACATGCTCCCTGCTTTTTATTGAGGCAGGTCTGAAATGAAAAAAAAAATTCAAAGGGATCGTTATGTGACTTGTCAGTGTAAGCTGAATAAGCAGACCAATCTATTCCTTGACTATCTCTGTAAAAGCCACTGATGGATAGATACATAGGTAAAAGCTTAGCTAGTTTATCAATCTCATCAACTACATAGGCATCATGACCTACAGATCTGTACGAGTCATAGACTTTGATACATCTCTCTTTGAATGTGACAACAGCCAGTACCCAGTGTAGTTTGTCCTTCAAGTTGACTGGTATCAAGACATTATCAACAGTACGCCAAGGTACATTAGCATGCAATCTGTAACCCCTCATGTACTCACATACAACATCCTCTTGTTTGGACACATTAGCATTACTATCTATATCAGCATACCTATCGTATATTTCAGTGATTCTTGTCTTGAAAATACAATCAACAGTTATATATTTGAACTTGCTTATTTGATTGTACTTCCTCTTCTTTCTCAAGTAGTAGAATATCACGTCCATATGCTAAACACAAAAGTGATAAGTATATAGTGTCAGTCTAATTAATTGAACTATTAATTAATATAGCTGAATACTGAGAAATACATACGAAAGTGCAATTGAATATAACAAACTATATGTGAAAGATATGGAGAATACAACTTACTACATGTTACTACATCTAATCAAACCAATTCATAATTATATTTAAAATATGTTAAGATGAATTATAGTGAGTAATACTACTGACTTAACATTATTTAAATAATTGTATATGATTATCTAAACCTGAATACATCTAAATCCAAATAAATTAGAATGAATACAAATGAATACAGTTAATTAAACCACTTGAATTCAACTTAAAATATAGGTAAATACTTCAGATTTTATAAGTTGAGTAAAGCTGAATATAAATTCTATAGAAATCAGCTGAATAAAGATGATTAAAGTATCTGAAACTAAAGCTGAAATCATATGTATAATGAAGCTGAATAAATATGCAGTTGAAATTAGTTTAATACATATGGATACAGGTTTTAAATAAATGTTGTATACGAATGCACTTGAATACATTAGAAATCAGGGGGATTAATACAGATGTTTGCACTTGATGACCAAACTA
>MU770984.1:141457-157563 GCA_026770625.1 Nicotiana glauca | reverse complement strand
GTCTGATTTGCCCTTCTACTATTATAAATAAGCCTTATTTATCCTCCGTTTGAGTTTCTTATCAAAAATATCCCTACTGTTATACTTTAGGTTTAAATTTACCCTTCATCCGTTAAATATGGTTAAATATACCCTATCAGTTTTTAATGGACACGTGGCAGCATGTCATTGGACCTGACCCAATGATTAAAATTTTTTTAAAGCATTTTTATTAAAAACTGGAAAATAATTGTAATAATAGAAAAAAATATTTTTAATAAAATATTTTTATTTTTTAAAAACTGAAAAAAATATTTTCAATAAAATATTTTCGTTTTTGAATTTTGTTTTTATTTTTTTCAGTTTTTTAAAGCATTTTATTTTATTTCGTTTTTCGATTTTTTTAAAAGTAAAAGTATTTTTTTTATTTAAAAAATAAAATGAAGAAAATAAATTTCGAAAAAAGTATATTCTATGTTAGTTTTTTTCTATGTTAGAAGTAGCTAAAGATACTTTTTTCGAAATTTTTTTCTTCATTTTAACATTTTTTCTATGTTAAAAATATTTTTAAAACTAATGCATAGAAAAAAATTAAAATGAAGAAAAAAATTTCGAAAAAAGTATCTTTAGCTACTTATAATATAGATAAAAACTAACATAGAAGTTACTTTTTTGACATTTTTTTCTTCATTTTATTTTTTAAATAAACAAATATACTTTTACTTTTAAAAAAATTGAAAAACGAAATGCCTTAAAAACTGAAAAAAATAAAAAAAATTCAAAAACGAAAATATTTTTTTCAGTTTTTAAAAAACAAAAATATTTTATTAAAAATATTTTTTTCTATTTTTGCAATTGTTTTCCAGTTTTTAATAAAAATGCTTTAAAAAAATTCAATCATTGGGTCAGGTCCAATTACATGTTGCCACGTGTCCATTAAAAACTGGTAGGATATATTTAACTATATTTAATGGATGAAGGATAAATTTAAATCTAAGGTATAACAGTAGGAATATTTTTGATAAGAAACTCAAACGGAGGATAAATAAGGTCTATTTATAATAGTAGAAGGGCAAATTAGACCCTTAACCGATCCTATAATGATAGTAACGTCTGAAGTACGGGATGTAACAACATGTACCCTTATAAACATTTATCCTTGAGTTTTAACTCTCAAAGGCTTGCAAAAAAAAATAATATATGGGACGTAACACCATTAAACCACTTTATATATTTTTCGAGAGGATCTCATTTATGAGCTTACATCAACGGACTTACGACGCACTTTCATGTACAATAACATGGGTTGTAACAAAAACAATAGCTTCAAGCAAAATTATTAGTAAGATGGTTTCATACCCGTGTAGAGAAGCTCATCATGTGGTCATGTAGAACGAAGCATTCTTGAGGACCATCAGACCTCGCTTCATGGAGTCAAAAATATTTCTCAGAATGAGGACTGGTTGTGATGCCGGGAAGTGGCAATTGGTGCCTGATGTAGGAGAGTGTTGCGAGTATAGGGACTAGATATTCGACTCTTCTGTAAGTCTCAAAGAGAAATCAGCTCCAATAATTCCAATCATTTACTTTGATCTGCATAAAACTTAACTTTTACTTTCTATTTTCCAATTCATGATCTTCATTGCTAGCAATTTATAGATATACAGAGGTGAACAGTAAACCTTATGATGAGCTGCACTCCAATTAACGAAAATTGGATGATCTGATTTATCCAAGCCCAAAGGAAACAAGAGCCAAGAAAAGTCGGAAGAACATTTCCTACCAATAATCCCCGCAAGAACATATTCCTTCCTTAAAATGATGAAAACAATTTGAATCTCGCAAAATAATATGTCGATCAAAAACTCTTGATACGAATTTCATTGCATTATGACAGTCACCACATACGCGAAGGTTCTTGTAAATCCGAATTGGCACTCCATTTGGCACACAAAGAAGCCCAAAAGCAATAGCCAACTTCTCGCTGTGATAAGAAAGACACTGTTCCCTTCCTTCTTCATTGATATCATGGAGAGAAAAATTCAAGTCTGGCACATATCCAGCTTCCTTGATCAATGCAATAACATCATCAAGTTTTGAATAAATCTCATCACTCTTTGGATGGCTTCTTCCCTCAGATATAAATGTGTGGACAACTCCATTCATCTCAATCCAACTATAACCAGGCTCTTTATTAACACCCTTCAACTTCATTTTTCTTCTAAGTTTTGCTGCATCTTTCCATTTTCCTGCAGCTGAATAGATATTTGACAACATAACATAAGGGACAGCATCTTGTGGTTCTAACTGAAAGAGGGCAGTTGATGCTCTCTCTGCTAGATCTGTGCTCCCATGAACTCTACATGCAGCAAGCAACGCTTTCCACACAGTAGCATCAGGTGCAATATCCATTTCATTGACTAATTTCTCAGCCTCCTGTATTTTCCCAGCACGACCCAAAAGATCGATCATACATGCATAGTGGTCAGCGCTTGGTCTTATACCATAATCTTTCTTCATTGAATTAAAGTATTTTTTTCCATGCTCAACAAGACCTGTATGGCTGCAGGCAAATAATAAGCCTATAAATGTAATAAAGTCGGGTTCTATTCCACTTGCAATCATCTCGTCATAAAATCGCAACGACTCCTTTCCTTTGCCATTCTGGGCATAAGCCACTATAAGAGCAGTCCAACTGATCACACTACGCATTTGCATTGAGTTGAATACTTTTTTGGCGTCTTCAAGGTATCCACAATTGGCATACATTGTCAAAAGAGAATTATCAACAGATAACGATGTCTCAAGGCCACATTTAATAAAATCCGCTTGAACTTGTTGCCCAAGTTCAAGTAGTGCCAAGTCTGAGCAAGAACTTAAAACACTAGCAATGATAATTTGGTCTGGTTCAATTTCAGCCATTCTCATCTCACAAAAGAATTTAAGAGCTTCTTCATAAGAGCCATTGTGAGCACAGCCAGTGACGAGTGATGTCCATGAGATTACATCCTTTTCCACCATGCTGTTGAAGACACTCACTGCACAAGCTAGTTCTCCCTGTTTAGCATACATATCAATAAGTGCATTTCTTACAAGCTTGTAGTTTTCATATCCAGTTTTAACAACCATGCAATGAAGACATTTCCCATTTTTGACATCCTGCATACAAGCAAGAGCATTCAGAACTGAAGGGTAAGTAAACTCATCCACCTCCATATCACTAGCATGCATCCTTTTGAACAAAGACAGTGCTTCCTCTGGAACTCCATGCCTCACACACCCAAGAATCATCGAATTCCAAGAAACTACATGATCTACCTCCAGCAATTCCAATGCCTTCTTAGCACTGTGCAAATCCCCACATTTAGAATACATGTCGATTAACGAGCTTTGAACAAACACATTGGGCTCAAAACCACCCTTGACAATGCAACTATGTACCTGTACCCCAAATCTATTATCATAGAGTGCAGCACAGGAAGTTAAAACACCGGGAAATGTATACTGGTTCGCCTCAATCCCTTCTGAACGCATGTTGCTAAAACACTGAATTGCTCTCAATGCATCACCATTTTGAGAATATCCATTAATCATAGCAGTCCAAGTAACATGATTTTTCCCATGAGACATAATTTGAAAAATACACTCAGCTTCCAAGATGCGCTTAGACTTTGCATACATATCAATAAGGCCAGTCATAACAAAAACATTCACATCAAAACAAGTCTTAATAGCATAACCATGTATCTGTTCACCTCTTGAAAGCAAACCTTTTATCGCGCACATTCTCAGAATACTTCCCAATGTGAACTGACTGGGTATATGCCCCTCACTTTGCATTTGCCAAAACAATTCAAATCCTTCAATTTCAAAACCATGCTTACAGTATCCACAAATAAGAGAAGACCAAGTAATTGAACTCTTGATTGGGACCTCCTCGAACACTTGTCTTGCTTCAACAAGCCTCCCTACATTGGCATACGCCGCAATCATTGTATTCCATGTAAACTCGTCTTTCTCAGGCATTTTATCAAACATCTTTCGAGCTGCATCAGTTCGACCCAGTTTTGACAACTCACTCAATATTTTATTTTTATCAACTAAGGAACATTTATGGCCTCGTGTAATCGAACTTGCAAAGGTTTGATTCGTGCGATGAAGTTGCAGAGACATAAGTTGACACAAATAAACCTTTGACCAGAAATTGAAATGCTGAAAATTTTGCTTCTTGAATATGAGCATAAAATTTTCATTAGAAAAAAATAACATGCAGGATTAAAGACACTTAATTGTTTATAGTATGACTTTTTGAATTGCATAATTCATTTCCATTAATTTTTGGATTCACAACTTATAAACTAAAACTTGTGTTATCTTGGTCATTTGGTGCAATCAATTTGCTCTCTCCTAACAAAGTCATGGGTATTACCGCATGAATAAAAAAAGAGGAATATTTCAATTTGCTTTTGTCTGTAATAAAATAAAAGGGAAATACTTCACTAATCATAGAGTTTAATGGGTGCTATTATAAGGGATGGTTTGTCCACATTGACATTATTTTCTGAGAGCGATTATATAATTTTGTTTCTTTTGAATGTTGGTCGGATGTAAGTTCAATTGGTTTTTTTGGCACTTTAAAAATTTATTTTTAATTTTATGATCCTATTCTTTTTTTTTAACACATGGTAAATCTATTTTTACACGTAAGACATCTGTCGTTTACACAAAAAAGATCTAAAAAGATCATTTTCTTAAATTCAAAATTGTAAAGGGTTATAATGTACAAATAGCACGTGAGGGTTTTCGGGTATTTTTATTTTTATTTCACATATGATCGTCCAATTTATAAAATTAAATTTTAAAACGATACAATAATACAATCTTACCGATATGTCACTAAAAATGTTAATCTGGAGCCATAAACACAAATAGGTGGCGAAAATATTTCACGAGACACCACTTTAAAAAATAAATTATAATTTTAAATCACTTGAAATTTAAAAATCATGATATGCTACGTGGTGAAAGACAATATGTAGTAGGTTGGTTGGAAAATGATTTTCATTTTTGTTTTTGCTTTTCGTAGTGTTGCCACGTGAATATTATACATGTTCCGGCCTACAAGGACACATTATTTCTGATGTATATGAATAATTAACTTATTTTTTCACGATTATTCTTTAATTTATATATATATATGCTTTGCGCTTTAAGCTCCGCATATTTTGTTTTCTAACTTTTTTCTCTTGTCTTTGACAACTCTGATATGATCATACATTTATTTACATTATATAGAAACAAATGATGTGCAACAAGTAGGAAAAAAGAACTCAACATTCAAATAATAGGTGTTAGAGCAAACGCAAACAGCGATCAAGACAATCCAACGGAAAAAACCAAAAATGCAATACAGCAAATCCTGTGAAATGAAGGAGTAAACAAAAAATGAAAAACAAGAAACTTCGTCGAAAAACATAACACGCCCTCCGTTGTTTTCCAATTATTATGGACCTCCTCTGTCGCATTATAAAATCGAAATTCGAAAGATAGTAGTAGCAAAATGTTTGAATTGATAATGATATTTGATAATGATGTAAGATATATAAAGAATATAATATATCTGATTGAAAAGATAACGACTCAAACTTGAAATTCATGATATAACAGTACTATTACTTCGGCCATTGTATGGGATCAAATTTGATCGATCACGTCCTTAAACTAGCACGACCGACCGCCGAACAAGTGTAAGGTGAGATAGAAAGATGACTTAGGGATAATAGGAAAAACGACTCCATAACTTCGTCGGCCCCTCTATGCGTGTACTTTGTTTCTGTCCTTTAATATTTAAATAAGGATTCCCACTATATAAAGGGGATCCAAGCTTTGTAAATGGCAGATTTTGATATATGCAAGCTCTCTTACTCTTTCATCTCTCTAACATTCTCTCTTTCTCCCCCACATACACTATTGTTGCTAAATCCGATTATCAAGAACATCCTAGAGTTTTATTATTTTCGATTACGATTTGCCCTTCACTTCTTTTGATTGATTTTCTTAAAAACTGTTCAATAACTTTTGAGTCAAATAATTTGGCGCCGTCTGTGGGGATTTCGGTAGTCGAAATCATAGTTCACACCTAGGATATCAAAAACAATAACCATTGTCCTTCATACTCCGTAGAAACCAACAATGCCAGAGAAAGAACCAAGGTTGAAGATGATAGCAGATGTCTCGAGTAACCTCATAGACTCCCTCAACGAAGCCGGTAGAGAAAATACCGCGAACGTAATACCAAGCAATGTACCAGAGGGGGAGATCTCACCCTCTTCAATCGAAGATCTGACGATTTTGCATGAAAAAGGGGCTTCTATGACTGCGGCAAAGGAAACATCCCGAGTAGTCAAAATGCTGCTAGAGGAATGGTTGACGAGCGCTCTAAGCAACATACTCGAGAAACCCCCTCAGAGAAACACCAAAGATTCGTCAACGGCAGAAATCGCTGCTGCCGTCGGTGAGCCCAGTGCTGTAAGAACGAGCAACGCCCATACCGTTGTCAGCGCAAACGATGGTACATTCGCAACCATCCTTAAGAAAATGAAAAAGATAGAGAACGAGAATAAAGTGCTTCGTGATCAAATGAAAGAGCAAGAGGAAAGGGTGGACAAGATACCTGGCGCCCCTAAGCTGCTGCCGAAACGCGACGTGGGAAGGTTTGTCGAGCAACCATATAGCGAGGAAGCTGCTCCTCACACAATCCCAAAAACCTTCAAGATGCCACCGTACTTGAAAATATATGACGGGACCACGGATCCGGAAGACCATCTGATCCATTATGTAACCGCTGTAAAAGGCAATGACTTATCGAAAGAACAAGTGCCATCCGTGTTGCTGAAAAAGTTTGGAGAAACTTTGACAAGAGGGGCGTTAACATGGTACTCTCAACTACCAGCTAGATCGATATCAACGTTCACAAAGATGGCAGACAAATTCGCCACCACTCATGCAGGAGCAAAGAAGGCCGAAGCTAGGGTCAATGACATCTTCGCCATCAGGCAAACAACAGGTGAAGGACTTGGGGACTTCCTAGCCCAATTCAAAAGGGTAAGAATGGGACTACCAAATGTATCAGAAAGAATGGCGGTCGCAGCCTTCCAAAATGGGTTGAACAGAGACGGATCAAAAGCAACCAAGAAGCTTCTCAACAGACTCATGAAGTATCCCTCTACCACGTGGGAAGAGATTCATAATGCCTACTGTGCCGAAGTAAGAGCAGATGAAGACGATCTTAATGGTCATACCCAACGACTAATGTCAATACAATCAGAGGTAAGGAGGGACCGACACAACGACGGGCGACGGGAACAACTCCCACGCTTCAACAGAGAAAGGTATCGGCCCTATGTTAGAACTCCCAATCCGCCTCCTCCGAGGCGTCCAGATGTCGTGCCACAACATGTCTCCCCGCTTCAAAATGGAAGAGGTTCACCCTCATTATTATCCGCTCATAACTTTTGTATCTCCCCTTCAGAAATAGTGTGCACTGGAGAAGCTGTGCACGAAGGTGCAGTGGCCACAAAAAATGAAATCAGACCCTAGTGCAAGGAGGTCGAACGTCCTATGCGAATTCCATTAGGAAAGAGGACACAAGACCGAAGATTGTATGGTCTACGACAGGAGGTGGTCAGGATGCTGAACCAGAGATACCTGAAAGAGCTGCTCAGCGATAAAGGAAGGGTTAACTTTGCCAGAGGATGCGACCAATCCCAAGGACCACCAAAACCACCTTCTCCAGCACGCACCATACAGATGATCGTCGATGGCGGCGACGACTCAGTGATCAATCATGTAAAGTTCACCACCACCCACAAGTTGAAGCGTACGATCACTCACGAATGGTATGACGACTTCGAAGATAGTATCACCTTCGATAAGTCTTATATCGACGGTTTGTCTTTCCCTCATTACGATGTTTTAGTTATAACTTTACGCATTGTTGATACTAATGTGAAAAGAATCATGGTAGACGACAGAAGTGGCGCGTGTATTATCCATCTAAGAGTCCTCATGCAAATAAGGCTCGAAGATAAGATAATAACGCATTGCATAACACTAACCGGTTTTAACAATGTAGTGGAGCGGACCTCCGGAGAGATATCTTTGCCGGTCTTGGTAGGGGGAGTCACACTGGAAACCGCATTCCATATCATGAGTTAGGAAACGGCTTACAACACCATTATAGGGTGTCCTTGGATACACGCCATGCGAGCTGTTCCCTCAAGCTTCTATCAAGTAATCAAATTTTCCACCCCGTGGAGAATATTCAATATTCGAGGCGAGCCACATACCGCTTAGGAATACTATCAGATCGCCCAAGACTATATACATACCAAGCAGTTGAAGGGGGCAAGCGTGGAAGCATAGCAATCAGCCATGTCAGGGACTAAAATCAACCCGTTGGTAGAGGCAATTAGAGACCCAGATATTGTAGAAGCTTGCAAAGCGACTGTCTAGGACCTCGATCCGGTCCAGCTGGACGATATCGACAATGCAAAGAAAGCCTATATCGGTCACAACCTCTCCGACCCAAGTGAGTACCATGAATTCTTAACTAACTATACAGAATTATTTACCTTCTCTCATTCAGATATGCTGGGGATCCCAAAGGACATCGCCACTAACAAGCTGAATGTCGACCCACTTTATCCGCCCGTACGACAGATGATGAGGAAATTCAATGCTGCAATCAATGAGGCAGTCAGTGAAGAAGTGGCTAAACTGCTAGCCAATGGTTCCATCAGGGAATTGGAATACCCCCAATGGGTCGCCAATGTGGTCATAGTTAAAAAGAAAAATAGGAAATAGAGAATGTGCGTAGACTTCACCAATCTGAACAAGGCATGACTAAAATACTCTTTCCCCTTGCCCCATATCGACCAGCTAATCGACGTAACAGCAAGGCACGAGCTGCTAAGTTTCTTGGACGCCTACTCCGACTACAATCAAATTCTAATGTTCGAAGAGGATCAATAAAATACTACTTTCATCACCTACCAAGGGGCGTACTGCTATAAAGTGATGCCCTTCGGACTCAAAAATGCGGGAGCAACATACCAAAGATTGGTCACCAAGATGTTAAAGGAGCAGCTCGGCAAGACAATGGAGGTTTATATCGACGAGATGTTAGTAAAATCGGCAAAGAAGGAGGACCATATCAATCATTTGAAAGAAGCCTTCGAGATATTGAGTCAGTACGGGATGAAACTGAACCCAGAAAAGTGTGCCTTCTGCGTGGCCTCGGGAAAATTTCTAGGTTTTCTCGTATCACAACGAGGTATCTGATGAGTGGTGATTTTACCACTCAATCTAGTCTCTTTTCCTAAGATTTTGTGTCCTTTAACTATAATATGAGGTTGTTTATGGTGTGTATTGTTAGATTTTTAGGTAAATGATGCTACGAAGTGATTTGAATTGAATTGAAGTGGAATTGAGCAAAAGAGAGTGAAAACATGCAAAATCTTCCAGTGATTCCGCTTCTGCGGAAGTTTGGTCGCAAAAGCGACCCCGCTTCTGCATGAAAATAATTGTTTATGCGGTGGAGGCCTGGATTGGAAGAAACCGCATCTGTGGAAGGAGAGACATAGCAGCGATCCCGCTTCTGCGAGGAGATAACTGCTTCTGCGAAAATGGCTGAGCATGCAAGAAACCGCTTCTGCGGTTATAGTGTCGCTTATGCGTTGTCGCATCTGCGACTTTTGCACCACATCTACGAACACAGAGCTATACAAGGCATCGGCTTCTGCGATAAGGAATCCGCATCTGTGGAGCCGCATCTGTGTGAATTGTTCTGCAGATGCGAAAGTCGGGCATCAGATTTGGCAACTTAGTCATTTTACATTTTCTAAACCCCAAACCATTTTTATACTCGTCCAAGCAGATTTTTTAGAGATCTTTGGCTTATTTTTCAGTTCTTAGGGTTAGAGAGAACAAGTTTTGGAAGCTAGGTCTTTGCACACACACTTTGGTCTTGAAGATTGAAGCTTTTGGTTGAGAATTTCTTACCCATTTATGTTGCTTTCTTCATTTCCTTGCTTTGTATTGTATATCTAAGTGTGTAGTATTTTATTCAACACTTGAATCTTGTTTATGGAAATATTCATGTTTAAAGTGTGGATTAATACCTTGTTGTGCTTATGTATTGAATAATTTTTATTTATTTATGAAGTGAGTTGTTGTTACTTTAATTATTCTTGTTCTTTAATATTTCCAAAGGGATTAGCTAACCCTAGGACTCGCCCATTAACTCCGAATTAATTTTGGAAAAGATAATTTGGGGTTGGAAAAGATTAATTAACAAGAACTCGAGGCGTTAACTCTCATTTTATAAATTCTACCTAGGGATAGGATTGAACTACTTGTAGCCATTCCGGGTATGCTTAAACTCTTAATAGTTTTAGGGACAATTCAATTAGGAAGTCTTGTTAGTCTTCGGAAGAAGCTAATTAAGAATTATTATCCGTGGCTAATTAACATAAACTCGCTCATATTTGTAAAATAGTGAAATACATTGGGTCGTTACTTAAGTGTAATTTCCGATGCATTCATACTTGTAGCCATTGATCATTTTACTTGATTTCTAGGTTAGTTTACATTTCCACATTTAAGTATAAACATTTTCAAACCCAAATTCTTAGTGTTTGGCATTGCGCGATAAGCGATAATTTTCTTACGTTCCTAATCGCCTACACATTATTCTCTGTGGAATTCGACCCCGACTCATAGTTGGGTAAATTATATTGTATGCGACTATGTCCATTTAATTTTTATTAGTGGATTTGGACGTCATCAAAATTGGCGCCGTTGCCGGGGAACAATTTGGCGTAATTTAGGTTATTTGAGAAATAAGCGAAAGTGCTTTGATCCAAACTTGTGAATATTTGTGTAATTATTTTTCTTAACTTGTTCTATTTTTCTTGTTTGTTTCTTGTTTATTTTATTATATTTAAAAAAAATGGCACCGTATAATAAAAATTGGCCGGATGGTAGTTGTTCATACTTTGGTGACCCTTGTCTTTATTGTGAAGGACCACACTCATGGCAAAATTGTTTAAATTCTCCTGGGGGTGGATTGTGCGCATAATTTCAAACCCATGAGTGGAGTATTTGTGATAAGGGTGGTTGCCAAAATGGTCATTGGGGTAATTGTGCTTATTTGTCCTTCCCTTCCCCAAGCCCCCACTATGATGATTCTACTTTTTGTGATGAGAATTATAGGGCTATGGAAGTGGAAGAAGTTGAGCAAGGCCGAAATGGAGAGTTCAAGCTCATGTTGGAGTGTTTACTTGAAGAAGGAAACAAGGAGCAAAATGCCTCGAGGAGGTTTTGGAGAATAGTCTTCAAAATGACTTGGCACTTGAAAGGTTGCACTCACAAATGGATGAGATGATCGAAGCCTTAAGGATTCAAAAAGCCTCGGAAGTGAATGATATCCAAGAACCTTCCTTGGAGATTGAAGTTGAAAATCCTTCCTTGGTACTTGATCAAAACCAAGAAGAACTCTCAAATGCTCAAAATGAGAAGGTGATGCTCATGTTGGAGACCATTCTTGAAAATGAGGAGAAGCACAACTTTGCACTCGAGGACTTGAAACAAGTCTTGAATTATAATGATGAACACGTCCGCACTTTGGAGGATCAAATGCAAATATTGATTGAGGCTCACTATGCCCACCAACTTGAGGGTGTGGAAGAAAGCCAAGAAGAGTCCAATTCCGAGGAAGAAAGTGAGCTTTACTTTGAGGAGTCAAGAATTGAACATCCTCCAACCTACTTCATGAGTATTAATGATGCCAAGAAAAATATGGAATTAGAGTCATCCGGTGTAAATGAAATATTGGTTGAAATTGACTGAACTTCGGGGGAAAAAGAGGATGTCAAAATAGAAAAATTACAAAGTGAAGGTTTGAAGTCACATTCCAAGCATTTTTCAACGTTGGAATTGTGTGATGATATGGAAATTGAAATATACGAGCCAATGAGGGATTGCGAGGAGGAAAGACAACAACCTACATTTTACAGTTTGAGGAAACAAGAAAACAAAATGACATTCCTCACATGAGAGCCATGAAGTGCAAAATGAAGACTTTAAGGATTGTCTTGATCATCAACTTACTACCCCCCATCGCTCGTGGTCACAAACTTGATTCCAATCTAGGTGCCCAGTTCATATCATCCAAGTGGCGATAAAAGTGGTAATGTTATTTGCGTCGTGCCACAATGTTAAATGCGGCGCATGGTGGGAGGCAACCCATCATTTTTCAAAAAATTTAAGTTGTTTTTGAAATTTTCTTTTTTAGAATAGCTTAAAATATTATTTTTGACTAATCTGCCAAGTTTTAGATTTTTCGGAGTTGATTTGAGCAGGTCGGAGTGGTCCGGAGGGCCAAAACCAGTAGCTGCAAAAACTGGGCATCAATTTTCTGGTATAACCGCATCTGTGGATTTCTGACCGCAGATGCGGTCACGCAGAAGCGAATAGAAAGCAGCAGAAGTGAGAAATTTCGCAGAGGCAATCCCACAGTCGCTTATGCGGCTTCGCAAAAGCGGACAATTTTCGCAGAAGTGAACATCGAGCAGGTCTTAACTTGAAAATTTTTTAAAACGCTTCATTTTCCCAGGTAATATTTTCATACTTTTCTCCAGCCCTAACTCTCCAAACTCGAAGAAAATTTCCAAAACTTAACAAAAGTCCTTGTGAATTCTTCCTCTCTTGCACAAGACTCAGGTAATGTCCTCATTTATTTCTATTCTCTTTCCTTTTTCTCTTCTTCTTCATTACAAATAGCCCCCACTTGTTTTTATTTTAGTTTAAGTGATGTTGTAAATATTTTCTTTACTTTATGGCTGTTAATTTTAGAATGTAAGGGAAATTGGTTGAGTGTAAGTTTGTGTGTGTTGTTAATGTTACAGCAAATTTTGGGAATTATGAGTACCCAATTTGTTTAAACAAGAGGTCTCTTTCTAGTGCTTGCAAGGTGTTCGACAAACTGTTTAAGAGAAATTTTATTGCTAAGCACCACAAAATTGGTCTAAATGGAATCATAATCCCATGTACTGCACTAATTTAGAAGTCTTGAGTATAAGTTAGATGCCAAAAAGGGGTTTGAGAATCAAAAATTGAAAACAAATTCTAGGCATTGAAGAAGATGATGAAAATTGCAGAAGCATACTAATTTTCGCAGAAGCGAAACTGCTTCTGCGGTAGAAATTCTGCAGAAGCAAAAAACTGGAATAGTACTAAAATTGTTGAAGCGGTCAAATTTTCGCAAAAGCAAAAACTAGGCAGTAATTCCAATTCTAGTAGCTTTGCAACAGTGTCTTCTCGGACCCATTCAACCTAATTTTTTGGCTCAATTGCAGTGTTTTGAATTGCTTAACATGATTCTATTACCCGACTCACCTTGTTTTGATTTTATGTAGGTGTTTCTAGTTAAAATGGACCCTAACACGAGCGGACAACAACCCGAAATTGAAGAAGAAATTGAGGAACCATATGATGAATCATGCTTCATGTCAGCTGCATATGAGCGTCGATATTTGCACAAACTTGTCAATAGGAGGATAATTCTTGAAAAGGGCATCCATGAAGACAAATTGGCTGAAAAGCTCCCGGATTTCTATGCCCAGCTCCATTCAACTGGATGGTCATGCTTCATCAACACCCCTTTCAAGGCTAATGAGGAGTGGGTGCGTGAATTTTATGCATACCTTAGGCGCACTGATTTTTCCAATCCACAAGTCTTCATCAGAGGAAAATTGGTGAGGTTTGGGATCGAACAAATAAATGATACCCTTGGCATTTCCAACTATCCGATAGAGCCGGTGCAAGAGAAGGATCATTGTGAAAATGGAGAATGGCTTGTCTAAACAATCTTCGCTCCTAGCATAAAAGCCAAATAGGGTAATAGGAGGAAAGGGTTCAAATCAACCGACTTCACTGCTGAAGCAAAAATGTGGCTATACATCCTGTGCAACAGGGTGTATCCTTGTGGAAACGTCACAGATGTCTCCTACACTAGGGCATTGATCATTGCATGCCTCTTGAACGGCATTCCTGTGAATGTTGGATACTATATTCTGCGGGAGATGATGGAGTACTTGAGACACAAGGATGCAGGGATAATATTCCCCTCACTGATCACACAGCTATGCACCAAAGCAGAGGTTGATGTACGTGGCACCGAACGGTGGCTACCTACTGATAAACCTTTTCATACTTTGAGAGTGACAGGAGAGGGGAGTGTAGTCAAGAGCAAGAAAAGGAAAGTCACCACCACAGCTACTACAATTTAGGGACCATTTGGGGTACTAAACTCCGAGCTTGCATCTATTAAGGAGTTGGTATCACAGCTTCCTAGTGGACCCTCATCCTCCCAGCCTGGGCCTTCATACTTCTCCAGGGATGAAATGTAGAGTTACTTGGATGCACAGAAGAGTCAGAATGAGAATCTTGAGAAGATGGCAGCATCAGTGACTAGACTAGAGGGAGTATACGACACTTTGGCCAAGGCTCATGTAGACCTGCAGCAAAACTTCGAGAAGGAGAAGAAGAAGAACAAGAAGAAGGGCAAATTTATGATCAAGATATGGAGAGGCATCAAGGCCATCTTCAAATGGGGGAACCCAGACAAGAAGATACCAGTGGCGGCTGAAGATGATAGTGAGGAGTATTCCTTCATTTCAGAGTATGCTGGTGATGATGATGATGATGATGCCGATGAGGAGACTGATGATGATGGAGCCCCTAGTACATCACAGCATTGATCTGCCGTACTCCCATTATTTGCTATTCTGATGCAGACCTTAGGGAGACCCTCAAATTATTTATGCTTTATATTTAATATTGTGCAGTGAGGACACTAAAATGATTTTAGTTGGGGGAGGCTGTAAGTAAGAGTATACTATATTCATATTTTGATATTGTGTGCCCTTGCCGGGCTTATTTTGTTGCTATGGATACTGTGTGCCCTTGCCGGGCTTATTATAATGTTGTTGTGGATATTGTGTGCTCTTGCCGAGCTTGGTGTGATTAGTCTGTGTATTTTTTTCTTTCATTATTTTGTTTCTTTAGTAGCTTGTTGTTATTAGTATTAGTTTCTTTTATTTTAGTATACTTTGTATTCGTTTTGCTTTCTTTTATTTTTATTTCCTTAAATAATATTTTCTTGGGTTTTCTTCATGCTACGGTTCTTTCCCAAGGAACATTTTTGAAGTGAACCGGGTGACTTTTCCCTATGATAGATGGCGTTACAACTTTCTTAAGTGAATTAGTCTTGTTTTGCTAGGAGGAGACTTTTGGATTATTTGGTACTAATAAAATTAGTCTCTTGTATGTAAAGTGTGAATTAAGAATACCCCTCCGAAACTGTGGTTTTGAACTAAAACAATACATTGTATGGTGAAGAATGATTTTTGTGATAAATGTTTGGCTCTTTTAGTGTCTATTTGCCCACTGGTTTGAATAATATTGCTCTAGACATTCTTAGTAGAAAATGATTGATCCGTCTTGATTAATTCATGTGCCATGAGTGTTAGCGTTTGTACAAATAATTCTTGTGTTTACTTCTATCATCTAGAACTTGCCCGGTTGGCTTTTCAATACTAATGATAGTATGTTTGGTTGGAGGGATGATCTTAGGCATTCTTTGTTTTATTTGCAAAACCTCTTTAGCCTTTCAAGCCTACGTTTGCATAAATAATATCACTAGTACACTATTTGAGCCTTTAAACATTTTCTTTGGCCAACTCATTACAAACCTTTCCCCTTTTGTAAAATAATTCCCTCTTTTGAACCCGTCCCTCCTTGAACATTGAGAATGAGGCTAAAAGCCTAAGTTGAGGGTAGGGGTGTTCAAACTGAATCGGAAAACCGCATCAACTCAAAAAACCAAACCAAACCGATTAAAAAACCCGACTAGGTTTGGTATTGAGTAAAAAAAGCCGAACCAAACCGACATATAAATATATAAATTTTATTTATATTTTTAAGACTTTGTAGTGATTTTTCTTTAGAAAATATAGAAATATTTGGGGTCCTCTCATGTATTAACCTTGAAAGCGTAAATTAAC
>MU770984.1:107076-138913 GCA_026770625.1 Nicotiana glauca | reverse complement strand
TCCATTGTATTCCGGACAGAGGTTGTATTTTATTTCATTATCAGTAGTCGCTCATGCACTTGTGACACCGGGTTCTGGGATGGTTTTCGAAAAGTTTGATTTAATTGTTATTGTCAATTTGAATTGAGACAAAACTCTTTTATTTATGAAAATTGGAAGGAAAAACCTTAGATTTTTAAAAGTATTAAAGGAGGAATTTATTGATGAGTTAGTTGGCTGGCTTGACAGATGTGTCCGGCGCCACCACGACCCTTAGTGGATTTTGGGTCGTAACAATATATTTGTCAATTTTTTTGATATTTGCTAAATATATATTCACTTATCAAAGCTTTATCTATAATTTTAATAACGTAAGATTGAAATAATATTCATTTAACAAAAAAATCCGAAAACCCGACAAAACCGAACCAATCCAAACCGATATAATTGGTTTGGTTTGGTTTTTATCAAAAACGAACCAACCCGGTCCATGTACACCCCTAGTTAGGGGTGTGGTGTCAAAGTGGAAATTGGTAAGGTTGTACATTGAATGTAGGATCATATACCTCAAAATATTTGTATTAAGTTATTTAAGCTCCAAAAGAAAAATATGTATATAAAAAAAAACGAGAAATATTTGTATGTATATAAATTATGGAGCCTTGAAGAAAATTAGAGAGGTATTTAAGGTGGTTCTACACTGGGAACTAGATGCCAATGAGGCTATGTGGGTTGAAGAGAAACAAAGTGCAAAAATAATGAAAAATGTGAGTAGTGTTCAAGGAGGGTGAAGTCACTTGTATCTAAATGCTTATCTGACCCTTCCCTAAACCTACATTACAAGATTAACAAGTCCTTATGGGACCTCCAACCGAATATTCTTGAATAGGCAATGAATTAAAATAAGGGCAAGCTTATAGTATGAGATGTTGTAACACTTGAAATTCTTTGTGAGAGTGAGTGTTTTTGTAAAATTTTCCCTTTATGTTATATTGTAAATATAGTGATTTTGGGATTTTCTTTCTTGTGAGGGCACATGAATTAGGAATGATTGGTAAAATTGAGTAAATAGAGCATGTGTAGTGGACTAGTGCTTTTGAGTCACTTCTTGAGACTTATGTTTATCACTTGATTATTTTGAAACTCCCTTGCACGTTCTTGAAGTTGTTTTTCCTTATGAGAGAGTCATTCGGGAAAGATTACGCATACTTGAGCTTAATTATTAGTACCGACCAAATCCATAAGTATGTTACTTAAATTGGGGAATGTGATATGTAAATAATGGCAATACCACTTGTGTTTTACATGGTAAATCCTCATTGAATTGTTGATTTTGATTTGCTTGAGGACAAACAAAAGCTTTAAGTTGGGAGTATTGATGAGTGGTTATTTTGCCTCTCAATCTAGTCTCTTTTCCTTAGCTTTTATGTCATTTAACTATAATATGAGGTTGTATATGGTGTGTATTGTTAGATTTTCAGGTAAATGATGCTACGAAGTGATCTGAATTGAATTGAAGTGGAATTGAGCAAAAGAGAGTGAAAACATGCAAAATCTTCCAGTGATTCCACTTCTATGGAAGTTTGGTCTCAGAAGCGACCCCGCTTCTGCGTGAAAATAATCGCTTCTGCGGTGGAGGCCTGGATTGGAAGAAACCACATCTGTGGAAGGAGAGACGCATCAGAGATCCCGCATCTGCGAGAAGATAACTGCTTCTGCGGAAATGGCTGAGCATGCAAGAAACCGCTTCTGCGGTTATAGTATCGCTTATGCGTTGTCGCATCTGCAACTTTTGCACCGCATCTGCGAACATAGAGTTATACAAAGCATCTGCTTCTGCAATAAGGAATCCGCATCTGCGGAGCCGCCTCTGCGTGAATTGATCCGCAGATGCGAAAGTCGAGCATCAGATTTGGCAAATTATTCATTTCACATTTTCTAAACCACAAACCATTTTTATACTCGTCCAAGCAGACTTTTTAGAGATCTTTGGCTTATTTTTCAGTTCTTAGGGTTATAGAGAACAAGTTTTGTAAGCTAGGGCTTTGCACACACACTTTGGTCTTGAAGATTGAAGCTTTTGGTTGAGAATTTCTTACCCATTTATGTTGCTTTCTTCATTTCCTTTCTTTNAATTTTGGAAAAGATAATTTGGGGTTGGGAAAGATTAATTAACAAGAACTTGAGGCGTTAACCCTCATTTTATAGACTCTACCTAGGGAGAGGATTGAACTACTTGTAGCCAGTCCGGGTGTGCTTAAACTCTTAGTAGTTTTAGGGATAATTCAATTAGGAAGTCTTGTTAGTTTTCGGAAGAAGCTAATTAAGAATTATTATATGTGGCTAATTAACATAAACTCGCTCATATTTGTAAAATCATAAAATACATTGGATCGTTACTTGAGTGTAATTCCCGATGCATTCATACTTGTAGCCATTGATCATTTTACTTGCTTTCTAGGTTAGTTTACATTTCCGCATTTAGGTATAAACATTTTCAAACCAAAATTCTTAGTGTTTGGCATTGCGCGATAACCGACAATTTTCTTACATTTCTAATCGCCTACACATTGTTCTCTGTGGGATTCGACCCCGACTCATAGTTGGGTAAATTATATTGCATGCGACCGTGTCCATTTACTTTTTAGTAGTGGATTTGGACGTCATCAGTATCGAAGTCAACCCAGAACAAATCAAGGCCATAGACGCAATACCTGAGTTTCTGAACAGCAAGAAGCAAGTACAGAAACTGACGGGACGAATAGCCGCCCTGTCAAGGTTCATCTCACCATCCTCGGACAGATGCCACAAGTTCTTCAATGTGCTGAGAAACAATGGAACGAGGAATGCATCAACGCCTTGAGGAAATTAAAAGCATATCTATCTTCACCGCCACTGCTCGTCAAAGCAGATCCAGGCGAGGGTCTACTTGTGTACTTGGTTGTATCCGAAGTCGCCGTCAGTGTTGTCCTAGGCCGCGAAAACAAAGGTACTCAATCCACTATTTATTACATTAGCAAAACTTTGATAGACACCGAGGCGAGGTACCCACACCTCGAAAAGCTGGCTCTGGCGCTGGTCATAGCTTCACGAAAGCTTAGATCCTATTTTCAATGCCATCCCATAAAGGTAATAACAACCTTCCCCCTAAGGGGCATCCTACATAAACCCGAACTCTCGGGTAGGCTCGCCAAATGGGCCATAGAGCTCAGCGAGCATGACATAACCTATCATCCAAGAACTGCAATCAAGTCGCAGGTACTTGCCGACTTTGTCGCCGACTTCAGTACAAGAATATTGCCGGAGGTGGAACAAGTGGTCCTCCGCGCCTCTACTCACACTGACCTCTGGACCCTTTACACTGACGGCACTGCGAATGCCTCGGGATCGAGACTGGGACTCATCCTCGAAGTCCCCACGAGCGAAGTAATTCGCCAGTCCATACGATGCCCCAAGATGACTAACAACGAGGCTGAGTATGAGTCTATAATTGCAGGTATGAAATTAGCCATCAAATACGGGGCACGTCGACTCATCCTCCACTGCGAATCTCAACTCGTCGTGAATCAAGTCACCGGGACTTACCAAATCAAGGAGCAAAGACTACAAAAATACCAATCAGAAATCCATAAGTTGATGCCTGAGTTCAACGAATGTCGCTTCGAACAAATCCCTAGGGCATAAAACGTCGTAGCAGATGGTCTAGACAAGCTAGCCACGGCCACCAGGAACATCAACAAAGAAAACGTGGTTACCTTATTCCATTCAGCCATCGACCATGTCGAGGTACTCTCTCTAAACTTAACTTGGGATTGGCGCAACCGGCTTGTATCCTATCTGTAGGACGGAACACTCCCACACGAAAGAAGCCAAGAAGCTCCGAATGCAAGCTGCCCGATACAGCCTGGTAAATTATGACCTCTACAAAAGAACGTTTGGTGGTCCCCTTGCTAAGTGCCTTGGGCCGCATCAAACAAGACAAGTGTTAGAAGAGGTGTACGAGGGCCACTGCGGTGCCTATACAGGAAACTACACCCTCATCCGATGCCTCATCCGCACCGGTTATTATTGGCCTACCATGAAAAAGGAGGCAACAGATTATGTCCGGAGATGCGAATAGTGCCAAAAGTACGCCCCCATGATACACCAAGCAGGGGAGCTCCTCCATTCAGTCACCTCGCCCTGGCCCTTCATAAAGTGGGGAATGGATATAATCGGCCCTCTGCCAGCAGGACGAGGAAAGGTATGCTTTCTTTTAGTTTTAACTGACTATTTTTCCAAATGAGTGGAAGCATGTGCGTACGCACAAATACGCGAGCAAGAGGCCATCGCCTTCATATGGAAAAATATCATATGCCGCTTCAGCATCCCCAAAGAAATCAGCTGTGACAACGGCCCCCAGTTCATCGGTAGGAAAACAACTGAGTTCTTCGAGAAATGGCACATCAAGCGGATACTCTCTACTCTGTATCATCACGCTGCAAATGGCCAAGCCGAATCTTCCAACAAAACGATATTGAACATATTGAAAAAGAAGCTCGAAGAAGCTAAAAGGTTATGGCTCGAGTTAATACCTGAAGTATTATGGGCATACCAAACTACACCCAAGTCCAGCACAGGAGAAACACCGTACTCACTGGTCTACGGGACCGATGCAGTCATACCCGTCGAGGTCGAGGAACCAAGCCTGAGATATTCCCATATCAGCAGGGCACATAACGATGAAAGTAGGTTGCAAGATCTAGACGAAGCTGGAGAACGAAGAGACATGGCCCATTTAAGAATGACAGCCCAAAAGCAGCAGGCAGAAAGATACTACAACAAGAGAGCCAAAGTAAGATCGCTCAAAGTCGTGATTACGTCCTCAAAGCCAAAACACTAGCATCAAAAGACCTGAATGAGGGAAAGTTGGGAACCAACTGGGACGGACCATATAAAATCACATTAGCGGCGAACAAAGGAGCATTCCAATTAGAAACAATGGAGGGAAAAACACTCCAAAACAATTGGAACGTCGCCCACCTCAAATACTTCCACTTCTGAAAGGCATCTCCTTAGTCGTACTCTTTTTCCCTGCTCTGAGTTTTGTCCCAATTGGGTTTTCTCGGAGAGGTTTTTAATGAGGCGGTGAACTGGATACCCGATGGCATCAGATCACAGATTCATCACATCGGCCAGTCGACACGATCTCTAAGCCAATATAATGAAGGGATTACACTAGTTATTTACCATTGGATAAAAAGAATTTCTCCACTGTATGAACATAATTTATCCATTGTATGAATAGAATTTCTCCATTGTATGAATAGAATTTTGTTCATTGAATGAACAGAATTTCTCCATTTAAAGAACAAAAATCTCCATCGAATGAATAGAAATCTCCATTGCACAAACAAAAGTAATCTCCATTCTACGAACGGGTCTCCACTTAGAAAACATCCCAATGGCTAAGGCCATCGACAGACTTCATTCGACTATAACGAATACTACTTCGACGACAGTCGAAGCAACATCCTAATGGCTAAGGCCATCAACATCAAGTTCGACCTCATTCGACTACGACGGATACTACTTCGACGATAGTCGAAGCAATATCCTAATGGCTAAAGCCATCGACATCGGTTTGACCTCGTTTGACTACGACGGATACTACTTCGACGACAGTCGAAGCAACATCCTAATGGCTAAGGCCATTGACATCGGGTTCGACCTTGTTTGACTACGACGGATACTACTTCGATGACAGTCGAAGCAACTGCTAATGGCTAAGGCCATCGACATCGGGTTCAACCTTGTTCGACTACGACAGATACTACTTCGACGACAGTTGAAGCATAATCCTAATGGCTAATGCCATCGACATCGGGTTCGACCTCGTTTAACTACGGCAGATACTACTTCTACGGCAGTCGAAGCGACTTCCTAATGGCTAAGGCCATCGACATCGATTCAACCTCGCTCAAACCGCGACGACCTTTTTAACTAACAACAAAAGCAACCTCTACGGAGGCTAAAGTGCTATAAAAAGGAAACCTAAGGAGGGAAAAACAACAAGCAGACATGCCCCAGTACATTCCCCAAAAACAAAAAATATATACAAATTTTTGGCTATTCGTCGCCCCTTGGGCAATAAACATCATTATACCAAGAATTCGAGTCAAGACGATCGACGTCACCGAAAGTACAACCTTCCCCGTTAGGAGAGTCGGGATAGTTCCCGCATGCTTCACGAGTAGTGCGAGCATCGCACCGCCGTGCCTGAACTTCCTCCTCCGTCGCTCGGCCCTCGTCATGAAGCTCTCTATACACATCGAGTTTAGCCTCTGCAAAAATTCACATATCCTGTGCACTACGACGCGTAATCTAACAACGACACGCGCTGAGCTATTACTGGGATCGACACTCCTTTGATGGGCCGACCTTCCTAATTAAACTGCATCGGCCATAAATACAGGTCTAGGCACCGATCGGGGCACCCCACTTCCTTTGGCTTCAGTGGCCATCCCATTGCCCGTTTCAAGCCTCTTCCTTTTTCTTTCCAAAGATTCCTCGCCATCGGGAGACTTGTCCACAGGTTACAGGGCCGGTGCCAACGATGCTGACTCCCTCACGATCGTAGTCATAGACGGGGCCCCCTATAAAGGAACTAGAGGGAGACCCTCTCGAACAGACTCCCATAATATATCACGAGTATCCGAGGTAACGTTGGACCGCATGAGAGTAGGGACTGGCGCCCTCTTTCTAGAAGCACCTCGGCCTGTCGCCATAAAGATAGACAAGTGAGCGAGGTTGCAAAACTTGCAAAACAAAAATTAGAAATCTACCTAAAGAGACTGTGGGGCCATAGCGCTGCATGAAAGCAGACCACGTGCGGGTCTCTTCCGCATAGGGCAGCAAGTCGGCAACCCATATCCTGAGATCGGTGACGAGCCGGGGCGGATTAGGCAAGGCTGCAATACAAAAGTTAGAATTGCAATAGTCACAAGTAATAAGGAACTTAACAAACTGCAATACTCACGTTTCGAATTCCACTTCTCTGGGAATCCAGCAGGGTTAGAGACCACATGCTCGGTCATGATAAAAAAAAATATTTACGCCAGAACCTGCGACTAGCTCGGTCGTCGGTTTTGACCACCAACCCCTTTGCACCACGGCTTCGTAAATGCACCATGGTCTCTCTCAGTAACCGGCACAGAACAATTGTAAGAGGTGATGGATCGAGACTTCACATCCGACCAACTTCGCATACTTGGTCAGTAGCCGAAGCACTTTCAGGATATACGGCGTAAGTTGAGCCGGGCACACATTATAGAATCAGTAGAGATCCTCCGCCAAAGGGAAAATAGGGAGGCCATAACCAATCAAAAAGGGATATTCGTAAAAGGCACAGTACCCTAGCCTGTGAACATCTACGTGAGCTCTCCCCGCTGGAACCATCTCGACATGGGCGGGTATGCCGTACTTCATACAGAGATCATCTAAGTGATTTTGCAGCGACTCCGAAAGCACTGGAGTCGGCATGGGAGAGTCTTTATTGAAATCACTTCGGGACAAGAGATGCTTCAATAACCGTGCTTCCACTGTAAGAGGACTGATATCCTCTTCTTCCTCCATCTCTCCACCATCGGAAGGGGGCGGCACGTTTGATGGAGCAGATTCCGGGATCCTCTCATCATTTCGGTAGGGGTTTAGGCATGATTTCATTTAAGAAAGAATTGCACGCAACACAATGAAGAATAAAGAAATTTTCGACCAAAGGAAAAGTACCAGAGTGCGAAAATGGACACTGAAGGATTGAAATGCTCTTACAAGTGATCAATGTTTGAATCAGGTTAAACCCTTCCCCTATTTATAGGGTTGAGTGGCGCCAGAATCGAAGAGGCAGACTTCGAATCAGTGTGGGAAACCAAGGGCCAAAGCACCTGTCTCCCTGCCTCGAGAATACGCGCAATGATGACGCATGCGAGCGCTGACATCATACAAAGAAAGGCATTTTGTTTCGGCACTCTGACAGTTATGATTGTTGTCTACTACCTGTCACATCACAATTCTTTGATAAAGTCAAACTCTCCTTGAACGGGAGCACCGATTCCGCCCATCGAGGATGCATCTCGCTGCGACCCCGACGAGCGGAGGGACTAACTGTATGGAGGCGAATTTGACCGACCACGTCCTTAAACCAGCACGACCGATCGCTGAACAAGTGTAAGCCGAGATAGAAAGACGACTTAGGGGTAATAAGAGAAATGACTCCACAACTTCGTTTGCCCTCTATAGCGTGTACTTTGTTTCTGTCTTTTAATATTTAAATAAGGATCCCCACTATATAAAGGGGATCCAAGCTTTATAAAAGGCAGATTTCGATATATACAAGCTCTCTTACTCTCTCATCTCTCTAACATTCTCTCTCTCCCCCACATACACTATTGTTGCTAAAATCGATTATCAAGAATATCCTAGGGTTTTATTATTTTCGATTATGATTTACTCCTTTACTTCTTTTGATTGATTTGCTTAAAAAATATTTAATAACTTTTGAGTCAAGTAACCATGATAAAGTTTTGCTGGTGTTACCAATGGTATACAAAGATAATAATGTGTTTGATTTTTCCCAACATTAAAATGTTGAAATGATTATGAGTTATGTAATATAGGTATGGGTGTGAGGCCAGGAAGGTACAATTTCAATATCTTACTATTCTTTGAGAATTTTAACAGAGAAAGCTATAAACAGGGCAGATCTATCTTAGCCCATGCAAGCGGTGTCACGTGACACCGCTTCGTCAAAAATCTTTACTAATTATTTAATATAATTCAAATAAAAAAATAAGAAAACGATAAAATTAAACAAGTTACACCACTTATTACCAAAGAGGCGTGTAGCTTATCTGGTTAAAGCCCGAAGATTTTTAAGTAGGGTTGCGAGTCCGAACCACTGTAGCCTCATTCAGCATTTACCTTTTGTACTACTTGACTAGCACAATACATTCCTTAAATTGAAGTATGCTGCATTATAAGTTGTGTTATTTTTTTTTCCTGATTGTTTTTTTAAATATGATATTATTACAATAATATTTTTTTTTCACGTCTAAAATGGTGACACCGCTTACAAAAACTCCGGCGTACGCTACTGGCTATAAACACATTCCCGTTAGCAAGTTAGCATTTCGTGTTTAGGAGAATGTTATCGTCTTGCCTTTAGCCAATTAACGACCTTATACTAGATTAGAGTAAAGAATTGCTAGGCGATGCAGATATAAGTAATTTATTGATTAAAAAGAAACTAAAGGATTACTATATTTGTATTTTACGGAAAGTAAAAATAAACTATATCTAATATTGTTTAATATACAAGTTACATATTAGTTTGTTAAAGAAACATTACATCAAAATTTAAAATTTCAGTAGTTACATGAATGATTAGGAAATGTTTATAGCAAATGTTTGTGGTAAATGACTTAAAACTGATAAGAGCAAAACTCCATTTTGTCACAACTCAGACAATAAAGATAGAGCGGTCTAATAGTATTTGTTTTCGAGTTTTAATATTTTCATTTAAATTAACGTATATTCTTTCCCTAGATGTCCCAAAATATTTGAGTTATTCCATTAACAATGCTGTAAACATTATATAAACTTTAAATAAATTTATGTAGTTATCTTATTTTTAAAACTTTTGAGGCAGTGTTTGTTTTACTAAATTAACTTTTGCATGCATCTTAGTTTTAAAATTGTTTTACTACTATTACTAAAAGACAAATTAATTATAAGGAATCGTTTGATTTATTATATGGTATAATACGAATAGAAAATAAATTAAATAACGTTTGGTTGGTGTACATGATTAACCACCGCATAACAAATTTTTATTAAAGATCGCATAAAAAGTATTATAATTTCCGATAAAATGATTCGCAAATCCTAGTTAATCACAATTATACAAATCATATCGAAACAAAGAGGGTAGCTTCAAATGTGAAACTTTCTAGCGCAACTCTAAATTAATAAATCAGTCTTACTGCAGATACATAGTACTTTTTTTTTATTCCGTTTTAATCGGAGGTGACTCGAACCCACAACTCTAGAGTTATAGGTGATGGTGCTGACCATCTGAGTGACCTTTCTTCTAGACTAGATGACGTACTCGTGCGATGCACGGGCCCAATTGTTGCTCTTTTTTGGAAGATGAAATTGTATAGTCATTTTCAAAACAATAACAGGAAAAATATATATTTTTTATATATTTTTTGTATATATATATATATATATATATATATATATATATATATATATATATATATACAAAAAATATATAAAAAATATATATTTTTTATATATATATATATATATATATATATATATATATATATATATATATATATATATATATATATATATATATATATATATATATATATATATATATATATATATATATATATATATATATATATATATATATATATATATATATATATATATATATATATATATATATATATATATATATATATATATATATATATATATATATATATATATATATATATATATATATATATATATATATATATATATATATATATATATATATATATATATATATATATATATATATATATATATATATATATATATATATATATATATATATATATATATATATATATATATATATATATATATATATATATATATATATATATATATATATATATATATATATATATATATATATATATATATATATATATATATATATATATATATATATATATATATATATATATATATATATATATATATATATATATATATATATATATATATATATATATATATATATATATATATATATATATATATATATATATATATATATATATATATATATATATATATATATATATATATATATATATATATATATATATATATATATATATATATATATATATATATATATATATATATATATATATATATATATATATATATATATATATATATATATATATATATATATATATATATATATATATATATATATATATATATATATATATATATATATATATATATATATATATATATATATATATATATATATATATATATATATATATATATATATATATATATATATATATATATACTTTTTTTGGTAATTAAATTTTCTTATTAATCACCAAAATGATTACATATAAGTTCCATAGTAGACTGCATCACAGTCTACTATTTGATAATACTCACAAACGACTAAAACACATACTACCAGAATTAACTAACTTTAAGTTGCTGAATCCGATCTTTAATTTTGGCTGGTGCTCGAACACTACATACATAAGCAATTTTCCTCACCAGTTGACTTGAATTCTTTGATCTGCCTTCAAATCTGCGTTGATTCTTTTCTATCCATATTGCATACACTCATTCTGTGTATGCCATCTTGAACATTTGAGCTCTTTTTGTGTTGCCTTTTGCTCTTTCAATGATCCAGTTCTCCATCTGCTCCCATTGTGCTGTTTTGAAAGCTGAACCTTCATCCATTTTAGTACCCCTTCCCAGATTTTCATAGAATAAGGGCATTCCATGAATAAATGGTTCCTTGTTTCATTATGTCTATTGCACAGTTTACATACATGATCCACATTTATGCCCCAAGCAGCAATTCTGTCCATCATTAGTAATTTTCTTTGCATCTGCAACCACATTGTGAACTGCGCTTTTGGTCGAGCATCATTCCCAAACCTTAGTGTCTTCAATGGTATCCTCTCATTGTTGCCAATTAGGTTGAAGGTAAATCTGCTTGATTAAGTTATTTTTGTTGTTGTGTTGGACCAATATCACAGATCTTCCTGCTTCAAAGATTCTCCTCACCATCCATCCTGCATGCATCGGTATGACCATTTGATCAAACTGTTGGTTCTTAAAATAATAAGAGTGTACCCATTTGATCCACAGTCTGTCCACCTTATGTTCAATGTCCCAGTTAGCTTTAATTATTGCTGCCTTATTCCATAGTCTCATATTTATCAATCCTAATCCACCCATTGATTTTGGAGTGCACACTTTCTCTCATGCAAATAGAGCTTTCCTCGTAATTGTATTGGTACCAGACCATAGATAGCTTCGACCGTAAGCCTCAATTGCATTTAATACTTTGGAGGGAATAGCAAATATTTGTGACCAATATGCCTGAATAATAAACAATATTGTTTGAATTAGCTGTGCCCTTCCTGTGTATGAGAGCTTCTTGGCAGTCCAAGAAGTAATTCTAGATACCATCTTGTTGATCAAAGGTTGCCACTGTATTAGGGATATCTTTCTTGTAGTTAAAGGTATCCCTAAACATCTGAATGGTAGGTCACCTTTAGTGAATTCTAGTAATTGAAGCATTTGATTCTGAACGTCTTTAGTAACCCCTCCAAAATAAATGGAGCTTTTATCTTTATTGGCTTGAAGACCTGAGGAATCAGAGAACTCCATGAAACATCTTCTAATAGTATCCACAGATTCAATATCACCTCTTGAAAATAGCAAAAGATCATTTGCAAATGACAAATGAGTTATTGTTTGCTTAGAGCACTTTGGGTGATATTTGAATCCTTTACTCCCTTTCACTTCATTAAGTATCCTATTCAAATATTCCATGGCTGTTGAAAATAGAAAAAGAGAAATTAGATCTCCTTGCCTAAGTCCTTTAGCTGCATTGAAAGGAGTTGTTGGCTCACCATTGACCAAGATAGAATAATTCACAACTGTCACACATTCTAGTACCTATAAAATGAATTGTCTAGGAAATCACATCTCATCTAACATCTTCTCCAGGTATACCCATTCAACAGAATCATATGCCTTTTGAATATCTATTTTAATCATGCATCTAGGAGACACATTTTTCCTTGTATATGACTTCACCAGTTCTTGTGCAAGGAAGGTATTATCCGAGATCTTCCTTACAGGAATGAATCCAATTTGAGCTTCATATATCACTGTTCAATTACTTTCTGAATTCTTGCTGCTAGAACTTTGGAAATGATTTTATACAACACTGAACAACAAGCAATGGGTCTATACTCCTTCACACTTGTAGGATGATCATTCTTAGGTATTAGAGTCACAGATGTAGAACTGATAGATCTATTCATCTTGCTAACCTCAAAGAACCTTTTAACTGTATTTATGATTTTTGGACCTAAGACACTCCATGCCCTTTTATAGAAATAAGCATTATATCCATCCAACCCTGGAGATTTATTATTCCCAATTGATCTCAACCCTTCCACTATCTCCTATTCTGTAACTGAGGAACAGAGAAATATTTGTTGTTCATGGTTAAGTTTAGGTTTCTTACTCATTACTATCTTGTTAACTGCCCGTAGAGACTGTTTTGAACTTCCCATTATCCTTTTGTAAAATGAAATAATTTATTACTTTAGGTCATTAGGATTATTCAGCATCTTACCATCTTTCAATGCTTTGAGTTCTTTGATTTGTTTCCTTTGAGTTCAATCCTTTATAACAACAACAAAATATTTTGAATTTGAGTCTCCAAACTGCATCCACTAAGCTCTAGATTTTTGCTTCAATATACTCTCCTCTATTAGACTCCATTTTTTCAGATTCATCAGGGCTTCTCTCTCTTCAATTAGCAAACTGTCATCATAGTTAACTTTCATTGTTGTCTGGATTCTTTGAAGATCTTCTCTAGCTTTATTAATCTTCCACACAGTTACTCTGAATTCCTTGTGATTTATTTGTCTACATACATATGTCATTGCCTTAATTTATTCCAGATATTATGCATGGGATCTTTATCCAGTTATTTCTTCCAATGAGTCTCAACTAGCTGCAAGAACTGTTCATGCTCACACCATATATTGAAGAATCTAAAAGGTGCTCTAATATTTTGGTTCACTTTAATCAGGGTTAATAGCATAGGGGCATGATCTGAAATATTAGGTAGATCATATTCAAGTACAACATGGCCCCAATTCATCATCCAGTCATGATTTCCAAAAGCTCTATCAATTTTGCTATTCACTCTTTCTCTTCCTTTTTGCTTGTTTGTCCATGTATAATAATCACCTTTCCACTGTAATTTATTTAATTGAGTTGAATTAATGCATTTTGAGAAATTCTTAACTTCATTAAATGTTACAAGATGGGAGCTCTATCTATCAGCAGTTACTAGCATTGCATTAAAATCTCCACATACTAGCCATGGGCAGTTAGTGCTCTGTGCTATATCTTCCAGACTACTCCATAAACTTCTCCTCTCTTCTACAATATTAAAGCCATAAACAACAGTCATCACACATTGGAAATTATTTGTAGTGATTTCACAATGTATTAATTGGGCTTCTACCCTTAGCGCATTTACACTGTATGAGTTTTGATCCCATATCAACCAGATTCTTCCATTGATATCAGCTGAATAATTATGTACAATGCCCCAATTAGCATTAATTTTTGTAGCTATCTTCTTGCATCTATGCTGCTTAACTCTTGTTTCCACCAATCTCAGAATTTTTATATTTTTTGCTTTTATATATTTCTTTAACTCTTTTTGTTTGTACACTTTATTTACCCCCCTAATATTTCAAAATAGCCAAGCCATTGAGCAATGATTGGTCCTCCTAGGTCAGGAGGTTCAACTTGCCTTATTCTCTGCATCTCTCTCTGTTTTATCCCTGTAGATCCCGTCCTAGCTTTGGACATCATCACTGCACTCAACTATGGAAAGTTTATTAGATTCAATTCTGGGTTAGGCATCTGCTCCTTTCCTTTAGTAACACTTCTATCCTTCTCAGCTGGTGTTGCAATTTCTTGTTGTTGCAGTTTGCTCATACTATCATCCACTTCTTTTTGATTGACTTCTATAGTCACCTGTTGTTGGTCATCATTCTGCTTATTCATAGTTTCTTTAGGCTTCCACTCCTGCACTTTCTTCTTCTGTTCCCATCCTCTTTTATTTTGTACTTGTCTATCTATCCTTTGCTGCTCAGGTTTCTTAGTACAAATGTGTCCAATAACTTGACATTTTGGACAGAATTGGGGCTTCCATTCAAACTCCACTTCTTGTTGAAATTTCTTTCCATTTGGTTCCATTACTACTATTGTATCAGGCAGTGGCTTGGATATATTAACTTCAATCAATATTCTAGCATAGAAAATCCTCATTTGTTTAGTTGTACATTCATCAACAAATAGAGGTTTTCCTAATGCACTAGCAATCCTGCCTAATGATCACATCCCCAATAACTCATAGGTAGTTTAGAGAACTTCAACCATAGTGGAATCTCTATCATAAACTCTTGATTAAAATCAAAACCAAGGTTCCACAATTTCAGAATAATTGGTCTATTCCTCATAGTATAAGGTCCAAAAAAGAGTACTTCATTCATATCATTTTCATTATTGAATCGAGCCACATAATATCCCTCCTCATGCAAATACAAATCTGGCATAGGAATGGACTTTCACATTTGAGAAATATACATGTGCATGATTGTATATCCTGGTACCTCTCCCAAAACATAGACAATAAGTGAGTTTTTCCACTTATCTACTTCCTTATCAACTTCATTTTTTTCCAGTGTACTATCGTCTCCCCATCAATAATTTGGGGAGGAAAGTGGCTTAGGGCCATTCCATTTTCTGCCGCTCTATTTCCAGCAAATAGTGAGTTCCGCTTTGGTTTAGCCATCTCCTTTGCTTCCTTTTGATTCTCGTCACTCTTTACTGTTGCATCTACTTCTTCTCGAGCTGGAATCACCTCCTTCTGTACTAGATATGTACTTTGTTTACTCTGTTTTTCTTCCTCTACCTTAGAATTCTCTGTTATAGGAGTTTTTTTTTTCACATCCTCCATTGTTATAGTTTTCACAGCTCAACTCGATGACGGATCTAAGGCTGGGTACTGTTCTATTGGTATTTTTGTCATTAGTTGCTTTGATGTTGATGCGTTCTCCTTGGATTGAACATGCACCGAACTTCCAAACGCTATTTGTATCTCTTTTCTAGGTCGTCCCCTTCTCCGACCTCGCCCCCTTTCTATGGAGCTCCAATGCGTATGTTAGATTTATATATATATATATATATATATATATATACATATATATATATACACACACACACATTTTGTATATACAAAAATTTTACAAATTTTATACGTTTTTTTGGCTATCGAATACAATTCTGGAGAGGGATAAAACTGAAAAAAGCCCCTCATTTTTCTTGTTTTCTTTCTTTTAATATTTCTTGATCTATTGCTAGTTGCACACTTTATTCGTCTTCAAGGAAAGAACAAAGAAGATAGCCTTTTATGTGATAACGTATAGAACCATGTTTACCTGTAATTTTTATTATCTTTTGCGTTATGTGCTTTTTTTATTTTTCTGAAATCGTATTACTATACCAGTCATTTTGTAATACATGTCGAAGTCTGACACTTTAGTATAACAAAGATTATACGCTACTTCAAGTACAAGGGTATTTCTACATAGGTTCTACACTTTTTTATTAAAAAAAAATAATTTTGCACCAAAAAAACTTAAAAATGATTATTAAAAAAATGATTAATAATCAATTGAAAAATAAGTTGCGATGTACTTTCTCATTTTTTAAATTGAATAATATATAGTTGTACTCTTTTAGTATTTCATATGTGTTAATGTATTGCTTTCTTTTTATATTAATCAAAATTTGAATAATAAAATATATTCATTTTATTTCCAAATAGTTGATGCAAAAATATTTCTTTTTCTTTGAAATAATAATTGTGATTTTGAATTCTTGAAAAAATAATAATAAGTAAATGTGTATTTTATTCTAGTTTAAAGACATATCTGAGTAATTCATTAAAAATAAATAAATTTTTCGATCACATATTTTTTCTAGTTTTATCTGATGTGATTGAGATACTCTAGGGCGTAGTGCCACTTTCTTTACTACAATTATTTATTGAGCACTTTTTTAAAATAATTGATTTTGAATTTATGTATTTTAAAATTTATATAATATAAATTCTTTATTAAACATAGAGGAAGTATCCAACTAACTTTGGGTAATCCTGCATAATGATACTTCCCATGCTGCCTAATATATAATAAAGAAAAGAATTCCCCAAATTAGCTGTCTTAATTTTTTGTTTAGATTATTTTCAAATAATGTTTTATAGAGGGAATTATTTTTATATAATTTGAACAAATTTCAATATCTTTTTAGAAAAAGGGACTTGAAACTATATTTTATTCTTAAATATTTTTTCCCTGATTTTATCAAATGTTCCAATTGAAATTGCAATTTAATGAGAATTTGTATAAAAATGATATCAATTTGAATTAATATAAGAACACCTTGATAAAAAATTCATAAATTACTGTCACTTTTTTTAATATTCTTTACCAAAAAAATTCAGTAAATAAAACAAATAAAACAATTTTTCTTGGAGACAATAAAATTATAAATATGTTACCGTTTGACCAAAAAAGCGTTGAATCCTTTTGTTAAACTAATTATCAGAGATATAGAAGGTAAATCTTAACCAAACATAATTAACTCTAGATCTAAATATATTGAGTACAAACACCGAAGAAGAATAAGAATGTATAGTGTTTCTTAAGATAATTATCGCACATCAGATGTGGATGATAGGCTTACATTTGTAACATGTATGTATCATAATTGTAGAAGCAAAGAAACAGAAGATAGAGGACTGTTGATGACTAAGGGATTCCTCTTGTTGACTCCATAGTGATCATTCTCAAAGCCCCACCTTTTATCTGGGCTCAACTACCCTATATATATATATATTTACAATTTTTTTTATCCAATGGTCTTTGACCAGCGTACTTTCTTGTAATCATACCATTCACCGCTCGCCCAAACACTATGCTTGTTCTGCGATGTAAGCTTTTTGATAGTTTGACCCCGGCAATAGCCGAAGTGTTCTTTGCTATCACGCCCCATTGGCATAATTATGATTTTGTCGACCACTTGTCGTTCCCTTTAAGAAAAACCATCCTATGGTCAGATTTTGACCCATACAGTTAGTCCCTCCATCCGTCGGGCTTGCCTCTTGGCTAGCTTGATGAGCAAATTCTATCGATTAAAAAGTTAGAAGAAATCTAAACATTATGCGTTGAGCGAGGTCCTTAAATCGAGGTGGCGACGTGACGCTTCAATGGTATCATCGGACCGTTACGTCAGTTTGGAGCTGAATCGTCGTATCGATTCGAGATATCGTGGATATCCACTATGCATCATTATGACGAACGTTTAGCCGGCACCATATTATTTTCTGTGCCTTTTCAATTTTTCGATTGGTGGATTTTGGGTTTCCATATTCATGTTCCTATAAATAGGGGGACCCATCATTTGATTGCTACACTTTTTGATTTACTTGAGGAATTTTGCAAACTTCCACCATCTTCAGTATTTCATACTTTCGATTTCATACTTCTACTTTCGTCAGAATTTGACGGTACCATCCTCTCTTTTACTTCACTGAACTTGTTTATTCCGATCAATTTAGACAAACGGATGGTACTTCTTCCTACAATAATGGGTTCGTCAAAGCTACGGTGCTGAAAATGATGTACTTCCTCTTGGAGAGGGAGTGGAGGCGATGGAAGACGAGGGGGTTCCAAAAGTGGATGAGATACTATCCCGTCTGGGGAAATTATGGACTTACTTCAACAGCCCTGCCAGAGAGGAACTGAAACCTATACCCTCTACCATGGATGAAGCAGCAATTGCGGCGCTCAAGACCAGATGGAAAATTTCAAACCATATCGAAATGGTGCCGACAGTGAGGATAAACATTGTACACTTGCACCCAGGGTACTGCGCATTTTATGTGTATCCTTTTATTGTCGGGTATATGCTCCCTCTCCCCTCTCTAGTGACAGATTTCTTCCACTTCTATGAAGTGTTCCCAACTTAACTCTCACCGTACGCGTGCAAACTCTTCCTCATGCTCCTAAAGTACGCGGAGCTCGCCGGTCGAGGGATTACTTTGGGGCAAATGCTTCATATTCTTGCCTCTAAATTTATTTGTGGCATGATGATCCATATGCTCCATCGAGGAACCAAGAGTTTGGTGGTGAAGATGGATGATAAGGCCAATCGCCGCTTCTGGGAAAGCTATTTTTATGTGAGGATAGAGCACCTTGTGGCATACCCGACAAGGTTCCCTGAAACATGGAACTTTGCACGTAAGTTTTCCTTTGTTTATAATTTATTGTGATCCTTCTCGAGGCAATCGCCGATCACTCGCTCTTATTTAGGTGACATATCTAGTGACTTGTTTTTGCTTTTACAGCTGAAAGACTGCCTCCCCCGCCAGTTGATAACATCCACGAGTGGGTAAACACTATCCTTCCCCATATAGTGGGGGTTCGCGAGTGGGCATACTTCTACGAGAGATATGGGCATAAGCCTCTTATTGGTGAGTCGGCCCATTATAGTTATTTTTTCTTTACCTTTACGATTTGATCTCATTGTTGTATGAATCTCATTCTTTGCTGACAGGGAGGGTGCGAAGGACAAGGTATCCTCCGCTCACATTTTGTCAATCGGCGCCTCCTACTCGGCCCATGACGAGGGCCGCTGCCCGGCCTACATCGAGAACTACTACCCAATATGCACCTGCGGTTGGAGCCATTTGCGTGGAGATTACTCCTCAACTTGAGACTCCGGCTTCTACCATACGTTCAATGGGCAAATCTTCCCGTGCTGATAGTGGAGAGAACCCGTTGAATCGTCGATGAGTGGTATTAGAAGTAGCTCCTCCAGCCAAAGCATCTTCGAGGGGCGACCCTCCCTTGGCGATGCCAACCCGGTCGCAGAGGTCACCCCAGTGGCAGAGGCTGTTCTTGTTATGAGCGATCAACAGACTAATGTGGCGGAGCGACGGAGCCCAAGGCTGGCGTTGCTGTCTTGGGCGGCCCTTCGTCATCCAGACTGAATCACACCTCTTCTTCGACCGCAGAGAGGGGAAAAGGTATCGTGGTTGATTATTACGAGTCTAACTCCAACCTCGATGATGATGATGTTCGGATGTTCAAGGAGGGCTTTACCCGAACTGTGGTAAGAGCAGAAGGTACTTCCCGAATACTTGAGATTCCATCGGACCTCAATCTTCTGCGAGACATGGTGGATTTGGTGCCACAGTTTGACCTTCTATGCTCTACATAGATACTTTCAAAATTACATATATGCATATATAAGCAAGCATAAGCTTTTTATAATTTTTTTCTATAATTTTAAAGGCTTCAAATTTATTTATTTCTTCCCTTTTTACTTATAAATTTTCCAATAATTATATTTTAAATTATTTTTTGTGGTAATTTAGCCATCTAAATTTTATATTTATGCCAAAATATTGCTTAAATATTTTTAGTGCATTTTTTATAATTGTATTTGCATTTTAAAGCTAATTTGCATATATTTGCAATACTAGCTCTATTTGCATAATTACATTGATGATGCATAAAATGATATTTTATATTTTTAAAATATTAAATAACTATTTAAATCATTTTAGTATACAAAATTATTTTTTTAGAAATAATTTATTATTTCTTATAAATTATTGGTGTTAAAATGGCTATTTAAAATTTAGCCTAATTTTATTTCAATTTCAGCACCAACACCTAGCCCAATTTTTGGATTAAACTGCCCAGGCCCAAACCACTACCTAACCCGACCCAACTCTATCTAAATCCTAGTCGTTGATCAAAATTTGGTCAACGGCCCGGATTAAACCCTGCCTTAATTAACTTAAGTAACCCCTTCCCCAAACCCCTCTAACCTAATTCATTCTACACCTTATACCGCCGTCACCTAATCCTCTATGCTCTCAAACTCTCTCAACCTAAAACCTAGTCTCCAAACGTTGACCCCCATCTATGGCCATCCCCGATGACCTATCACCATCTCTCAGGCCTCCAATGGCTTCTCTCATGTCATTCTTGCTATCTCTAAGGCCCTCAAGGGACCAGGACTATGTCAAATTGCATTTAGGATTCATCTCTCGCCTATTGTTTGTCATTCCAGTGTGATTTTGAGTGAAATCGTTCTATATTAGCCATGATCTATGGGTTTCTAAACAGGTTTCTTCATCTATGTATGGATCTCTTCGAAACTATAATTTGTTTTCTATACATCCTAGATATGTGTAGATATAAGATGATTTGAGCTTTTTTCTTGTGTGTTTTACAATAGCCTTGAGATTCTTTACAAGAATCATACGATTTCAAGTGATTTTTCATCTATTCCTAAAACTAAAGTTTCCGGAATTTCTTTTTAAAATTTGTTGGATGATTTTTTATGTTTAAACTTCTCTTTCTCACATATTTTGACTGATTCTATGAGTCTACTACAACATTAACTCGCCTGTGCTGAAAGCCCTAATTTTTAGGGTTCTTCGTTTGGTTTATAAGTATTAGCATATCTGACTGGTTCTCGCTTTGAGTTCTTGTGATTTCTCGTAATTGTCTTGCCTTAATATGCTTCTACTGAGTTTCTTAGTCTGAACTTTCACTGATTCTATGTGTTTGTGTTCATCTTGATTATTCACATCAAGACCTGTAGCTTTCTCATTGAATCAGTATTGTTTAACTTTTGTTTTGTTAAAGTTATATGTTGATTCCTACCTATCCATGTTTTACCTTATTTATATACTAAATATGCTGACTCTTTTCAAGACTTTCTCTTTGATTGAGCCATTGAATATTCTGAATTTCGTATTTCTTAGGTTGATTTGAACATTTTTCTTAAACTTTCGATTCTTACCTTTCTACTCGATTTGATTGATTTGCTTGCCTTAATTAATCTTTCCTTACCTTGTCTGTATTATTACTAATTATTTCCTTAATTAGAACTTTATGTATCTACCCCTAGTTGCCTATTCTGTACCTAGGTCTTTGAACTCTTTCCTTATTTGGTACATGTTCTTTACCGTTTGAAATGACCCCCTTAATTAAGGGAAGACTTGGATTGATTTTACTTTAATTGATTCCGAGATTCTCCAATCACTGAAAATTTGATTCTTACCTTATTTACCTAGCTTTCAAACTACTATTTATATGCTTTCTTCTACTCTCATTAGACAGAACATTGAGTTCACAAAAAAGCACACTTACACGTTAAAAGTTCTTTTTCTCTTCTGCTATTTGTGATACTTGCTGATCTAGCCGGCTAAAGGCCAAGGTTAGATATTGGAACTTTATTTGCTTCATATTCTGCACCTTTCTTCAACTAGTATGTCTCTAATTAAGTATTGGGATTCAAACCCTATGTGTTTTCATTCTTGCACTAGTTCATCAGTTATGAGTTCAATTTCCTGCCTACTTCTTTCTCGGCATGTCTAAAATTTGCTTGTTCAATGTATTCTTTACATTCTGCACTCTTTTTTGCTTACTTCCTTGCCTAGCATGTCTAAATTTTTGTCCTGTTCAATGTATGCACTCTGTCCTGCTTATTTCTTTGCCTGGCATGACTAATTTGTTAAAGTCCCCAAGGTCCTAAATGTTGTATGCAATTTGTGAGTATATGTTTTCTTTATCCCCATCCATGTACCTTAATGTGATTCTTATGTGCCACCATTCTCATATGAGATCTATTTGTTAATTGTTCCTTCTGAGTCTGAATGTCCCTTATGACCAACTAATTATCTGCTGTTTTGGTACTCTTCTCAAACTGTCTTTTACCATTAAGTTATTCCTGTTTCTGAAAAAAAACCTTTCTACTTCTGAAGCCATCCTTTTACTATTTTCGAAACAAAACTATGTCAAGCACTCTTACACTACTCCTAAAATTAGGTTTTGCCCCTTTGGCATGTGTACTACCTTGAGATTTCTCTTAACTCTAGCATGTTAGAGTTGGCCTTTCCACACTATACTTAAATCAGTTCTTGTTTTGAGAAAAGTCTAGGTGTGAGCACTGCTCGCGATCCTTGAGGTCCTTAGGGAACTCTAACACACCTATACATGATATTATCTATGAAACTTTGGCATTTGAGGCTATTGGAGTCTTGGGAAGTCATTTGGGCCTGTTTCAGGCTCACTATAGTTAACTTCTTCTTTTTTCTTTATCTATGTAACCCATACAGCTGGTCTGTGATAATTATTTGTAAACAACATTGGGGTGATTAATAAAAAGGGGTGGGTAGCTACATATCTGTAGAGTAACTCAGGTACATACCATGCCTATAGGATTGTGTTCATGTACTTGTTATGTTTGCTTTACCATATTAAAAACCATGCCTATATGATTTAAAAAGTTTTAATAATAGAAATCATGTCTATAAGGTTAAAATCAGCTTTATAATTAGAAATCATGCCTATAAGATCTAAATAAATTTATAATAAGATATCATGCCTATAGATGGTAAGTGACTAAGTTCAGTTTCAATTACATTGGGTATTTACATTAGTCTCACTAGAAATCATGCCTATAAGTTCGAAATAAGCTCTTAACAATTAGATACCATACCTATAGGAATTAAAATCAGAAATCCTGCTTATAGATTTTTTAATCAATTTAGTTAAACAAACCAGTTTAACCAATGTTAGTTCCTTCTGAATTGGTTTAATCAACTGTCCGCCTCTTTAAATGAATTTTCAAACACTGCCTTAATTTACTACCACTAGAAAGCATGTCTATAGGATCTCAAATATCTGTTTAAAACTGTTCACTATTTTACTACATCAATGTAGTTATCATGCTCTTAGGACATCACTGTTGTGCGTTAGGCAAGCCTATAGGGCTATTTTAAAATTCTGCAACTCTGAAACTGTGTTTTTCTACTTAAAGCTGTCCAGATTTAACAGGTTTAAATCAGTTGGCAAGTTAAATAGGATCTCTCACACATTGTCCTAATTCAACATTTATAAACCCTGCTAACCTAGATATCATGTTCTAGGATTTTCTCTTAAGTATTTGAATGTTGTTTGAAGACGTGCACTTACTTGTTATGTTTGAGGAGGTAACTGTGAGCCTATAACTTGTTTCTTTAAATACAGTCCTAACTGTTCTTGATTGACATCTAGTTTTTTATCCTTTAAAATCTTAGGAAAGTCTAGAACTGTCCAAAGAATAGGGGTTCTAAGATACCTCCAGGGCCACGAGGAAGGGACAGGTAGTGCACACATAGGACATTGTCAAGGTTACTAGAACGCTTTAGGCTATGACCAAGGGGAGGAAATTTAGTAGAAAGAGATATGATGACTACGCGCTAATGTCACGTGTAACCCCTCATTGAGGAGTGTTTACCGGGCATTGCGTGGGGTGATTCTGTAGGCTAAACAACCTAGGCCCCCTCCGTTCCTTTGCTTAAACTTTACTTTTCTATATGTACACAATTTGTTCAAGTCTTTCCTTTGTCTCATTATTTGAGTCATGTAATGTCCAAAACCTGCTCTTATTTGTAATTATGTGTCTAAACTATTTATTTGTTAAAGGACTAGTTCATAAGTATAAGTTCGGCCGGGACCCACCATTGTGGACCGAGAGGGATGCCTAACACCTTCCCCTCAAAGTTATTTCGATCCCTTATCCTAAATCTCTAGTAATGCAAACCACTCCAAGAGTTAATCGCTTTGGGTGCCCTAACGCACCATAATCCGTTAAGTGGCGACTCTTTAAAAACCCAAATTCCCAAAAGGAAATGAGTTACTACCCCCCTATGAATGTCGAAACCCGGACTTCCCCGTCAAAAGGGAGGAAAAAGGGGCACGACAGCCGTCTGGAGCGAGGCTCATTTATGACCTTATTTGAATGAGTTCGAATTTGGAGTCGCCGTTTTGGGCGAAATCAATTTCTGGCCTATACTTGAACGATTTCTAACTTTTCCTTTTATTTGACTGTGGTCGCCGTTTGTAAAGGTGTTGTTCCTAATGATGTCGGACTGTGACCTACTTGTTTTGCCTATGGCCGGCGGCCGTAAGGGTCTTATTTCGAACCAAGGTCGAAATGTTAACCCGTTGTAATTCGAGCGGGATCGAATCCTTATTTTGGTGATGGCCTTTAGCCGTAGGTATTTTATTTCGAGTAAGATCGAAATAGTAACCTATTCGATTTGGCGATGGCCAGTGGCCATAAAGGTGTTATTTCGAGTTAAGGCTGAAATGTTAACCTGTTGTAATTCAAGCGAGGTCGAATTCTTCTTTTGGCAACAGCCAATGGCCATAGGGGTGTTATTTCGAGTTAAGGTCAAAATGTTAACCCGTTGTAATTTGAGCGAGGTTAAATTCTTCTTTTGGAGATGGTCGTTGATCGTAGGGATGTTATTTCGAGTTAAGGTCGAAATGTTAACCCGTTGTAATTAGAGCAAGGTCAAATTCTTCTTTTGGCGATGGCTGTTGGCGTAGGGGTGTTATTTCGAGTTAAGTTCTAAATATTAACCCGTTGTAACATTGTGGATTTTTGAAGAACTTTACAGGTCATCGTACTATTTATGCGTATGTCAGGTGAGTCTTGGTGTGCTCTATTTTGTTTTTACTGGAGAATATTGAGTGTTCCCTGGGCGAGTCCCCATTTTGCGTAGCTTCTGTGTTTCCTGGATGAGTCCCAGTTTGCTTAACTTTGTTTGCATTGGAGAATACCTTGGTGGAGAGTAAAAAATATTGCTCTATTTCATTCACTGGAGAATGCTATACATGTTCATTTCATACAAATGTTGGAGAAGTTTCCATGTATCTAGTCCCTTTGTTGTTCGGGACGATGAATCGTACTTGAACTTCGAAACGTCCCCTTCATCACCTCATTAGAAATCTCCCCAAGAAGACCCAATTGGGACAAAACCCGGGTGAGATAAAAAAATGTACGACTTGAGGTGTGCCCTTTTTTCAGAAGTTGAAGTATTTGAGGTGGGCGACATTTTAATTGTTTTGTAGTAGTGTTCCTTTCATTGTTTCTAGTTGGGATGCTCCTTTGCTTGATTTTCGATGCGAGTGCTCGCATTCCTGTTTGAACCAACAAAAGGTAACGATAAAGCAGAAATTTTCTGTTATCTTAACCCAACGAGTCAGTGAAAGAAGGAGTAACGTCGTAATGTTACTTGCTCCGCCTGGTTCTTGAATGGTGGTTTTTATATTTAGCGGCCGTGTTTGGCTCTGTCATTAACAGCGTCTAGGCTTCGCATGGGTTAGGCCTACCTCACTCGCTGAAGTATTGGGATCGAGTCCCGATCCAGTCTCATTTGATTTATACCAACAATAAGGGAAAAATGTCATACTTCGTTCATAGACCGTATAGTATGTGGGGGAATGTGAAAATAGGTCAGGATGTGCCCATTCTTTCAAAATACCGCACAACAAGTTGTCGTCCCCTCCCAATAGGAGGGAATGCGGGTCAATATATAAGGTAAATACGTCAAATAGGGTTGTGGTCATGCCAGATGACCGTGATTCTATTTTGAACGTGCATTCGTTGTGCCAGACCCATCGTTACAGGCGAGACGTGGATTTTGCATAGACATTGATTATAACTTCTGCTTTATGTAGCAACCCGACCCAGATTAGTATGGTTGTCTCGAAGGCTTACTTACAGCTCTTTTGAGCGGGTAGTGACATTTCGCCGGTTCTAGATTTAAAGGAAACTAAGAAATTTGGCTAACAAATTCGCACAGACGGTGCCAAATTGTTTGACCAGAAAAGCATTGAACCCTTTTGTTAAACTAATTATCAGAGATATAGAAGGTAAATCTTAACCAAACATAATTAACTTTAGATCTAAATATATTAAGTACAAACATCAAAGAAGAATAAGAATGTATAATGTTTCTTAAGATAATTACCGTACATCAGATGTGGATGATAGGCTTACATCTATAACAGGTATGTATCATAATCGTTGAAGCAAAGAAGGAGAAGAGATGGGACTGTTGATGACCAAGGGATTCCTCCTATTGACTCCACAGTGATGATTCTCGAAGCCCCCATTTTATCTGGGCTCAACTCCCCCTATATATATTGACAGTTTTTCTTTTATCCAATCGTCTTTGACCAGCGTACTTTCTTATGATCGTACGATTCACCGCTCGCCCAAACACTATGCTTGTGCTGCGTTATAAGCTTTCTGACAGTTTGATCCCGGCAATGGCCGAGGTGTTCTTTGCTATCACACCCTGTGGGCGTGATTACGGTTTGGTCGACCCCTTGTCGTTCCCTTTAAGGACAACCATTGTATGGTCAGATTTTGACCCATACAATTACCATAATATGTTTTTATTCAAATGAAAATTTCAATTATAAAATTACCTAACAGACAACTTTTCTAGTTAAAAATACTTATTTTAAAAATATTTTTTAAACAATAAAAGTGAGAACTGAGAAGTAATCTATTTTCAAACAAATGAAAAAGTAATAGCAATAATCAAGTAATGCATTTAAAGAAGCAAGTTAAGGTTAGTGAGGTCCACCTCAAGAATGCAATAGCTTAAGGCCACATTACTTTTGGTTTTTTTGATTATTAAGAACTCACATGCCACTACCAAACTTTTGAGCTTACTATACAAGCAAACAATACAGTTATATTTTTTGAAATAACCATTATACCCTTGATTGACATCCTCACCTAGAAACTACCATAATAATAGAAATACATAGTACTAAGAACAACAAAAAGAGGTTAAGGTTGTGATATATACGAACGCAACAAGTGAAATAAGGATACGTCATATGAAAGAACATGAGGAGGCTGTCCTAATGATGGCTTATCGTACTTCATCAATAACATAGTTCTAACGTGGAGGGATGAGCTCCCCTTTCTTGGCTTCACTTCCTTGCTTCTTTTGCCTTTACGTCACTAGTCCTTCTCCTACCACCCCCTTCTGACATCTTGCTACAAACCTTTTTTTTTTTATTTGTTCAATCTTTTAGTATTATCAGTAAGAATATTTACACAATAAAAAAATCCAATAAGAAAATCAGCAAGAAAAATTTAACCATGTAAAACAACCACCAATTCTAAAATACTTCCACCACAACAAACTCGAAGTTAACTTAATTTTTAAGTAAATAATATTTCACTAACTAACAAAAAAGTTTGCTCCATAATTTAGCAAGTTATCACTATTCTTTCCTGAATGGAAGACTAAAAGCCAAATATGAGTATGCAAATTGATGGAATTAGCCAATAAAGTCACCAAATATATACTTATCATGGATGCAGTGGCGGATCCATGATTTAGAGGCTCTGGGTGCCACAAAATTTTGAAAGTAGACATGCTACAATTTATATTGTCTAAATAGGGTAGAAAGTTAATCAGTTTGGTCTATTTGGATTTTGGTTCGGGTTATTCGTCTTTAAAATAATATAAACAAATCTATCGAGCAAATATATTACGCAATTATTATGATAACTTGGAAAAGAAGCATAAAATTCAACTGGATATGCATTTTGTATTAGAAAAAAGGCTCGTTATCAATTATCAATTTATATTTAGATACTCAAGTCAAAAACTTATACTAATAAGCACTCTAAACATTAAAACCGAAGCAAGTTTACAGATATTTTTTAATTTACTATCTTTATGAAAATTAACTCACTGGATATTATATATAATTATTCTACTTTTAGAGCAATCTCACAAGAAAATACACTTTCATCCTTGATTAGAACAATAGCTTATTCAAGGATTTCTATATATTTTTTGGTGTCTGCAAATAGATTTATTGGAATTGTGCTCCTAAAGAGAAAATTTTAATTTTTTTTTATCGTTCATTGATAAATCATGGAGGATAAATCACGGAGGAGGTGAGAAAGCGCAATAGTAATAGATTTTTGAATGAAAAAGATTTTTATATATTATGTTTAATGTTTAAAGAAAAAAAAAGGAGAAAAGAAATTTCAAAATAAACTAATAAACAAAGAAAAAGTCAATAAGAATAAGCAAAAAAAAAAAAAAGAGCAATTAAGGAAGGAGAAAAAATTAAACTAAGGAGCAAACCTCCTTTTATATTTATAGTTGTCTTAATAAATGCACATAACAGAACTTCTATGTAAATGTGTGGCAGGCGGATTCGAACTTGCGCCACTAAGGTGGAATGATATCACACTGCCTGTGGCACCTTCGGCCACATTGTTAATGAGGGTGCCCCTAAGAATTATTTGTCCATTGCTTCTGTATATACATGCATGTATACATACTATTGCATAGTCTCGGCCAAAGCTTGCGGGTGGCGTACCACCCCATTCCTTACACATAAATCCGCCCCTGCATGGATGGAAGAATTATTTATCTTCCCTTTACTATTCTCTTTTTCTTAAAATTAGGCAGTTACTCTATCGTCTATCCGTTAACTTTTAATTATGTATCAATTGAATTCCTAACATTTTTTGTTTTGATCTGTTGAAATGTCTTTCATCTTATGTGGTAAACATTCTGTATTTCTATTTTGTAGTTAGTCAAAAATAAAACGGAGAGAGTAATCTTTTTGTTTTTCTTAATTGGAGAAAAATTAATCAAGATCGATTGGTGAAGAGAATATCGGATACACCAAAAGTCAAAAATCAAAGGGGCGAAAAAACGAAAGAAAAACGTGGTGGGCAAGTTTTTTTTTTTTTTTTTTTTAAAATTTATTTAATACTCCTTCCGTTTCGATTTATGTGAACCTATTTCCTTTTTGATCCGTACAAAAAAGAATGACCTCTTTACTTATTTGGAAACAATTTACCTGTAATGATTTATAGCCACATAAAATATTTGTGCTTCATTTTACACCACAAATTTAAAAGTCTCTTTTCTTAAACTCCGTGCCTAGTCAAATGGGTTCACTTAAATAAATTGAAAGGGAGGGAGTACTAATTTGTTTATTTTTGCTAATCGCAGCTCGACAGATGAAAGCCAAAAACGGTGCATGTCCTGTAGAGTACATTCATTTCTATACTCCTAGCGAGTTAAGTCCATAAATCCAATCATACATAAACTGTAAAAGTTTTTACAGTTTATATCTGAAAATCCAGAATATTTGAATTTCTTGTTCCTCATCCAAATTCCAATTATTCAATATTTCACCGTCAATCGTTTCAAATATCTCCATTAATTTCATTTTCCGGCGACGATGTCGACGGCGAGAGCCGGTAACGATGACAGTTCTAACGGAGTTGATACGACGCCGTTGCTCACCGATCAACTCTTTAGGAGCCGACGGTTAGCGCGCCGTGCCCCGAGCCTAAGAGGAGCGGCTCGATTTCTCCGGCGAGCAAGTAGCCGGCGAATGTTGCGAGAGCCGTCGAGGCGCGTGAGGGAAGCTGCAGCGGAGCAAATCGAGGAACGGCAGAGCGATTGGGCGTATTCTAAACCTATAGTGATACTGGATCTTATCTGGAACTTAGCTTTTGTGATTGTCTCGGTTTCGGTGTTGATTTTGAGCCTTGATGAGTCACCTTCTATGCCTTTGAGGCTTTGGATTGTGGGATACGCTTTACAGTGTTTGCTTCACATGGTTTGTGTTTGCGTTGAGTATAGACGCCGAATTCAGCTTAGCAATCCTGCTACAAGTTTGAATTCTGAGCAGAGTAGCGTTGCTGGAGGTTGGAACGGTTCAAGTTCGGGAAGTGACGGAGGGGAAGCTGGCGATTATCACACCGAGAGCCGTCAGAATGAGGATGAAACTAGGTATAATCTCTCTTTTGAAGCATGTGATTTGATGAATATATTCTTAATAATCGAAAAAGTAAATTCTTCTTATTATTCATAGTTCGTGTAGTTGTTGCTTTTGCTGTTGCTTATTCATTTCATTGATTCACTTGTTAGGTTAGAACAGGCATTTTAAGTTGAATACTAGTGTGTATAGTTTCTTGCTTAAGGTATTAGTGGCTCAGATTGTCGTAAATGAATTAGTATACTCATGTGCTGCCTTTCAAAGTTATCATGTGGAGAATTGGAAATCCATGTTACTAGTGCATCTGAAAGACAGGTACTTGTCTGTTAGGTGGGAGAAAGGTTCTCTAGGCGGCTGAATATGTAACTATGAGGCTTGACACTGTTGAAATTGGTGCCTTTCGTGGATAATTAAAGCTTGTCCTTAATCGTATAAAGAAACCAACCAAAAAAAAAGTTTGTTGCCAATGGGTGTCAAAATGCCTGAAACAGAGTTCTTCTTCTCTTGTTAGTTATTTCATGTCAGTACCTCAGTGTCTCTAGAAGACTAGAATTGTATGCCTGTGCCTCAGAATGTTTTAATGATTCTTAATTTATTGTTTCAGTGTTGCTAAGCATCTGGAATCTGCAAATACCATGTTTTCTTTCATTTGGTGGATAATTGGTTTCTATTGGATATCCGCTGGTGGCGAAAGTTTGACACATGATGCACCTCAACTTTACTGGTTTGTCCCAAACAAGTCTCTGATCTCTGATTGCTGTGATATACTTTGGAGTGATGCTTATTTGGGTTCTTTTGCAGGCTTTGTCTCACATTTCTTGCCTTCGATGTGTTCTTTGTTGTTATATGTGTTGCCGTGGCTTGTCTCATTGGAATTGCTGTTTGTTGCTGCCTACCGTGTATCATTGCTATTTTATATGCAGTGGCGGACCAGGTAGTTCTGTAATACTTTTTACCTTATATAGTCACAAGATACATATAAAAACTACTTTGTGGGATCTAGTTCCAATTGTCAGCTCAAAAACAGTTTTGATAGGGTAAGCGATAGATCATGGAAATATGCTCTTTGGTATCAAATTCTTTTGTTTCATCCCTTTGTGTTTGATTATGGTTCTAATTAGCACCTCTCTTTTGATCTTGCGGTTAACGACTTAACTTAGATGTTCTTTTCTAGGCTAGATGTTCATGTGTTTTTCTCTCATTGATGGAAATGTCAATATAAATTAGTAAATCCAAAG
>MU770984.1:57184-105455 GCA_026770625.1 Nicotiana glauca | reverse complement strand
CCCCCGGCTCCTCCCAAAAAAAAAAGACAGATATTACGTTGGTGCACTTTGGAGTTTGCTTTTGTAGTTGACAGTAGAGACCTCCTTTTCCATGAAGTGATTCATTGATAGGCATCAAGAAGATGCAGTAACTACAGAAGAGAGTTAGCTCCTATACAAGTGTAGCCCCTAAATTAAGATCAATGAGCTAACAAAACCCAAAAAGAAAAAGAAATCAATATTATTTTCGAAAGTCGAATTACTCCAGCAAAAGAGGTTGAGAAGACATTTAGCTTTGAGGGAGTGTTGGTAGTTGAGATCCCATAAAAACATCAGCGGTCCATACATACCAAAAATTATATACGGGGACTCTTTTGATGGATTTTCCAACTTTCCATGGAATTCAGTTTTCATACGCTTCCTTAAGTATTATATTAACCCAGTTTACTCCAAAAATTGAGTAGAACATGCTCCGGACATTAACTACTACTTACACTGGAGAAATAGATGACTTGTGCTTCTGCATTCTGGTGGCACATGTAGCATCTCTTACAGAGTCTAGTCTCTCTCTTGTTGAGATTATCCTGGGTCAAACATGCTTCATTCAGTTTTGTCCAGTTGAAGTGTATTGCTTTGGTTGGTAATTTAGTTTTCCGTATCAAGTTCCAAAGCCATGTTTCAACTATACCATTAGGCGCACAAATAGTATGTCCAGGGACAGGGATGACGGGCTGCATATTCCCCCCTTTCAATTGCCCCCTTAAATTATATGTTGCCCAGCTTTAAAGCCTGGTGCCCCGTAGAATTCAGAAGTTGGTCTGTGTCTCCTATCATCCTCCTTACTGTCCAGCCTGCTTAGCTTGCAAAACTAGAGTTTACTTCAGTACTTTTAGAAAAAGGCAGCTTCCAATGAAATATGTAGACTTGATTTTGGTTTACTGGTAGTCAATTTCTTTATTGAATCCACATTTTTCGAGTTCTTCTTTGGATTCACATTATTCTTAGACCTGTATAATTTAGTAATTGGGGCCTTGACTTTTCCTTTGAAATCCTCCTAGGCTAATCTAGAAAATGTTTGTGGACAAGCGTCCATGATCTTTGAAATATGCATCTAACATTCGTGTTTTAACTGTCTTTTCCATTCATTGCTCCGGTCAACAACCCAGTATAATCCCACAAGTAGGGTCTGGGGAGGATAGTGTGAATACTTCTTTGGCCCACCTCTCCCTCTCCTCAAACCGCTTCGATGAGTTGAGTATAAATCGTGCACCCACCAAAACCCAAGTCTGGTCTGTACTCTTTGGGGACTGAATATGCTTACCAACCCGTTTTCACCCATTTACCCAATTCACTACTCACTAGTAATAATACTCATTTTCCCAGATTCCCTTTTGTGGCTGATTCTCCAAATAGAAGCAAATTGCGGAAATTGATACCTAGAAGAATGTAGATATCATCCTTCATATTATTATGGTAGCAATTTGCTTCAACTTATGTGTTGCAGTTGCTTTAGGATCGTGTGATTTATGCAAAAAAGCCCTATAATTTATCAAATGGTAGTGGTTAACATGGTGGAAATAAGGTGCCTGATAATTGTAATTAGTGGTAAAATGATATTTCCAATTACTCGGTATTTTTGGTTATTTAAATTTAATATCACAGAGGGTCTTCTCTTTGTTTTATTATTCCCTCTTTCTGTCGAGTTTCATGAAAAGAGATAATTTATGTTTACATTATGCAATTCCATCACTGAAAGGAATTGGAAGATGTAACTGAATAGTGATCCTACTCTTGATTGATATAGTTTTGAATAAATAAGTTAAAAAACTGCCTTTATTTTCTATTTTATGCTATTGGTTGTGTCTCTTTCTTTCTGAAGATTCTCTCTTTTTGCATCAATTGTCTGAATATCTTTCTCAATTTTTTGCTTTTTTCGTGAGATAGGAAGGGGCAACCAAGGAAGACGTTGAGAGGCTGCCTAAATACAAGTTTCGAAAACTTGGTGATTTTGAAAAACAAAATGGCGAGATTCAAGAGTCATTTGGAGGAGTAATGACTGAATGTGACACTGATACACCCATTGAGCATGTTCTCCCATTGGAAGATGCCGTATGTTCTATACATTCTTTGTTCTTTGATTAAAAAATTTCACAAAGCCTAGAGATCTTCCCAATCCTTCTAGAAGTTGATTTGGTTCAATCTTGTCTGTTGCAGGAATGTTGCATTTGCCTTTGTCCCTATGAAGATGGAACTGAGCTGCGTGAGCTCCCTTGTCGTCACCATTTTCACTCTGCCTGCATAGACAAGTGGTTGTTCATAAATGCCACCTGCCCTCTTTGCAAGTTCAATATACTTAAAAATGGCAATCAAAGTAGTGGCGAAGACGCATAAATCAGCTTAATGCTATGCAGCCATCACAATGGAGATCTTCTTGTACTTCTGGGTGTTGGTACCAGGTGCAACCTCTAATAGGTGCTTATTTATTCACAAATCCTAGCGCTCGCTTCTTTTGTCATGTTGTAGCGTGTATTTTTGTGGGCTTACATGTTTGTAAAACATTTCTTGTTCTGTATCATATGTAGATGTTTAATTTAATCTGAATTACATGTACGAATTCTCATCATCTTGATGTTTGACGACATGACTTACACAATCATAATGTGAATGGTATTCGGACCATCCCCCCCCTTTTTCCTCCTATTAGGACAGGTTCTACTACTTTCCATCCTGCAACTGTGCATTCGTGTTTGTATTACAAATGGCTATCGACCACATCCAGTGGCGGAGGTAAAGTGTTGGGATCGGGTTCGATCGAACCCAGTAACTTTGATTCGAACCCTGTGTTTGTCTTACAAAATCCTTTAAATATGTATAAATGATTAATTTAGAACCAAGTAACTTATAACGATTAGAATCCCGAACCCATAAGCTCGAAATTTTGGCTCCGCATCTGACCACATCTTGTATTTTCTTAGTACTTTCTACGATATTACCAAATAGTCATGTATTTCACTGCATGTAGCAACTGACTGCCTAACTCACCCGGCATACAAAACAAAAAAGTAAAACCATTCAGAGGATGTAAGAAAGGCAAAGAGTGCGAGCTAAGGGAGCCAAAGAGAATTGGAAAGATCAAGAAGAGATTTCTGAGGTCAAAACCAAAAAGCTTGGCTTCTTAAAAAGATCTTTGCTTCAAAAAGATGTGGAAAGACGAGGAAAGCAGAGGAGAGGATCAGGAGGTCAGCAGCTCCTCTATTTGCTGCTACATCTAGGACTGAGAAGTCTCAATCCTTACGGTTCATTTTGTTAGACAACATTTGATTGGTCACCAGGTTTTAAAAAGAGAAAAAAAAATACTTTTAACACATCAGCTAAGTATATAACATACCAAAAACGCTTTTAGAATCCTGTAGACTTAAAGAGTGACAAAAATAAATTGAGAATGTTGGAATCAAAGAATTTTCGGATAGAGAAAGCTATCAATCTTTTGGAATAAATTTTAAAAGAAAAGTGTCATATAAAACGAAACGGATGAAGTGTAGAATTTTAATAAGTACTTATTACTAGTATTTTCTATAAAGAAAGATGAGTATTTGAAAAGTCTATCCATCACGGTACCTTTTATTTCAGCGGCCGAAAAAAAGGACCAACAACTTTCCATGTATTGTTTCAATCTTTTGCACTAACAGCGTTGAATCCATCACCTCTCAAATCACCTATTATTCGCAAAAGTAACCCTTTTCTCCGTTTGGGTTTTGCTGTTTACAACATCACAACCTAAGTCGAAAACCTCCCTCCTATTGGTTGATCTGGTGGGGTAAAGGGTCCTCAGATTTTATAGTAAGATCAATTATTCCCTTTTGCTTCTTTTTCTTTTTTCTTGACTGCGAGAGACGTTTACTTACTGCTAGCTTTTTTAACTCAAATTTGTAAGTAGTAAATAAATTGGATTTTGATTTTATGTACTCTCTTAGTCTCAATTTATGTGACACCCTTCCCTTCCAAAAAAAAAAAAATATATTTCTTTATCTAGAAACAATTTATTTTTAGAATTCCTGCTTCACCATAATGGATTGATCTACATTATTAAAAGGCAGCCATTTGTTTATGAATTGAAATAGGAGACTAATATGTGATCCGCTTTATTTGCTCTTTGCTATACTAAATACTAAAGTATACAAAAGCAGCATCTGTGCCAACTCAGATCTCCGAATACTACGGCGTGGTTACGTAAATAAAACCAACCAACTCTCTATTTTGCTCAAGTCAACTCCTCTCTTCCAATTTCCTCCCCTTCTTGTTTGGTAAAGCCCCATTCTCTCTCTCTCTCTCTGTTATACAAATGATGGGAGGCGTTTTGCTTTGATGTCTATCGTATATGTATTACTCGTGGGTGTCGTATGTATGATAATGTTTTCTTCGCCCCACTTTCCCACCGAGGGGCCTCCCTTTTTCTTTTTAAGATTTCTGAATGTTTTTGGTTGAGGAGGTTTCCTTATAAACCTTCTAACGTGAAGAAATTTTAATACTTACAAGTATTTCTTCTGAATAATTCATGATTATGTGCTTAATGTTGTTATTAGCTATAAGAAGCTCTTCATAATTCTATCCCCCAATGGCTGAAGATAATAAAGTTCCAGTTAGGCTTGAGGTTCGTGGTTTTCTCTTTACAACTGTATTTGGTAAATAAATTGTATGAAGTTCCTTAACTACAACTTTGGCAAAAAAATTGCAGGGCAAGTATGCTGCAATGCTAGTGTGTTGGCTTTTGGGCAATGGGTGCCTCTTTTCTTGGAACAGTATGTTAACTATTGAGGACTATTATGTCTACCTATTTCCGGTAACCTTTAGTCCTATCAAATTTTATTTTTTAATTATGGAATTTATTTACAGTTCACTTATTCCAAAACTCTGTATGTTGGCTTAATCGTATTACTTTGTAACAATTTGAATTTGCTAAGATCAACAAGTAAGCCAAGCACACATTTTGCTTCACTTTTCTGAGCATTCAACATAGTAGAGTATTTAATCTTGTTTGTGCGTCAGGGTTCTTCTCGAGTTTAGGACAACAACCACTATGAACTTAGGAGTAATAATTCTATTACTCAAGGTTTTTCATGTGCCATAATACTGGAATAACGTTTGGTGCTTCCTACTAGAATGAATATCTGTTGTCAATTTGTCATCTATGTTCCATTTAGATGTTTATGACACCGACTGTGGTTAGCTGAATATTAGGTTTTGGCATTTAATTCTATTGAGATTTGTTTTTAAACAGGATTACCACCCCTCCAGGGTCCTTACCCTCATTTATCAACCATTTGCACTAGGAACACTTGCAATACTGGCTTACAATGAGGCGAAAATGAATACGAGGAAAAGAAATCTTTTTGGATATAGTCTTTTCTTCATCAGTACGCTCTTAGTTCTAGTTGTAAGTACTATATCTGTTTTGTCTCAATTTTCGAGTATAATGATAGTTGACTTTGTCTTCATTAAGGTAATACAGTGTCATAACCATGAATGATCTAATTTCGTTTATGTATCCTATCAAATGGCAGTTGGATTTAGCTACATCTGGTAAGGGAGGGCTAGGAACTTTTATTGGAATATGTGCCATCAGTGGTGCCTTTGGTGTTGCAGATGCCCATGTTCAAGGTGGAATGATTGGAGACCTTGCATATATGTTACCTGAATTCATGCAGGTTTATAAACCTACTGATATATTTCACCTTTTGCAATCTTTTATTTCTTATACGATTTTAAGAATTGTCCGAAAAGAAGTTATTCTGGTGTGACATTTTCAGTCTTTCCTCGCCGGACTGGCTGCATCTGGTGCTCTAACATCCGCGTTGAGGTTAATTACCAAAGCAGCATTTGAGAATTCAAAGGATGGTCTTCGAAATGGTGCAAGTATGTCTTATTCTTAGCTTGATACAATTATATGTTTTTTCTTTTTAATATATTTTGCTTGTTAATGATCCAAATTGCTAAAGACAGACTTGTGCTTATATTCTCCTAGCTACCGTTAATATTATTTTGAGTCACCACAGATTCAGTCTATTGCAAGCATTTCAATCATCTATTAATTTCCTCTAATAAATGGTTTCCATCCATTTGTTAAGATTTTGGACCTTTCGTCTATAACATGCTATGTTTTCTCTATCCCCTAATAAGCATCATAAATATTCTACAACTATTTGCTGCAGTTCTGTTCTTCTCTGTATCTACATTCTTTGAGCTGCTTTGTGTCCTCCTATATGCATTTGTCTTCCCAAAGCTGCCGATAGTGAAGTACTATCGTGCAAAAGCAGCTTCAGAGGGATCAAAGACTGTTGCTGGTGACCTTGCTGCAGGGGGAGTTTACAAACAAGAACGATCAGAAACAAAGGTTTTTTGCTTTTCTGAAATCTATTGGGCGTTGTACCTTGTGTTTAGTGCTATCAACACGGTGCTAACACTTTTGATCTTGTGTTAACTCCATTGTAGAGTAAGCATGGTCCTGAACATGTGGAGCGACTTAACAACAAACAACTGTTATTGCAGAACATAGACTATGCAATAGATTTGTTTCTTATATACGCTCTGACATTATCAATTTTCCCCGGATTCTTGTCTGAGGATACTGGATCTCACAGCTTAGGATCATGGTTGGTTTCCCACTCACTTAAACCTATTGTACTTGATAAATGTGCAATGACTCATTTACTGTCTAATATTTGGATGAAACTCATTCTAACATCTGTATCTATTTTCAATCCATCGCGATCTGTAGGTATGCACTTGTCCTTATTGCGATGTATAACGTGTGGGATCTCATAGGAAGATACGTGCCATTAATCAAATGCTTAAAACTGGAATCGCGGAAAGGACTCATGTTGGTGATTCTCTTGCGTTTTCTACTTATCCCCGCCTTTTACTTCACAGCCAAATATGGTGATCAGGGCTGGATGATTATGCTCACATCGTTCTTGGGACTAAGTAACGGCTACCTCACAGTCTGTGTCCTCACATCTGCACCAAAAGGTTACAAGGTTTGTTAATTCTCTAACTGGTTATCTTTAAAGCTACTACATTCTTGTATATCATACAGTGATTAATAGATAAGTTTTTATGTTTATGATCTTATAGGGGCCAGAGCAGAATGCACTGGGAAATCTTCTAGTGTTGTTTCTTTTAGGAGGCATATTTGCTGGTGTAACTCTAGATTGGTTGTGGCTTATAGGCAAAGGTTGGTAAGTTTTATATTAGCTACTTTTCAAAGTTCATATTTTCTTCATTTAATCTCAACAGAGGTGTCTCTCATGTAATTTCATCCAATGTAAATAGCCATGATGCTATGTTCGCCAGTACCATAGCAGTGGTTTTTTCTCTTGTTCTCTCTTTTTTTTTTTGGGTTAATTTCCTTGGGCATTAATTTGTCCTTCGTTCTTAAGGATGTGGTTCTGTTGATTATCATTAAATGGAATGGAATTATGGTAGACCTATTTTCAGTTAGCTGATACATTTTTGTTTCTTTTAATGGAGTACAAAGACATTATATGAACTTAATCCGCATATTTCCAATATAGCGTTCACAAAATACATCCCTGAAAACGCTCGCATTCATTAAATTAATTAACCACATTCTTTGCATTGAGTTATTTTAAAAGCATGCCTCAGCCACGTGCAATTACTTTGTTTTTCTTCTTCTTTTTTTAAAGCGCATTGACTCGGAGGTGATAATTTACAATTATAAAAGACTTTAAACAATAGGTGAGGAAAAAAAAGACTTTAATTAGTATATACTATGTATTAGATGTGTGCTGAAAAGTTAGACTTTTAATAGAAATTACACTATAGATTTTAATTAGTATTTCTATTGGCTTGGTACAACCTTCAACTGCATACTTTAATCATAATTAGCATTACTGGTGGTTTGGTGCAAACTTCCACTGTAAGTGGATTCTTTTCAGGAAAAATTACGCAACATATCAAATATTTACTCGAGACATGTTAAGTGGGCTGGTAAAGTGCCAAACTCGGTCCGGAATGAATCCCAGGCAACTTGCTTTAATGGTACTACTCAATTAAATGTGATAGTATTAAAGCTTAATTAGGTACACTTAGTATTTTTTATTAAGAGATCACGTTCATATTACTCAAATCTTTGATTACCTACTGGTGCCGATGACTTGGAAAAGCATTTTGTGAAATCAGAGTGTGATGCAATAAATACAAATCTTAAAAATCAAAATTATAAGGTTACAATCTGCATGCAAATCTAACAAAAGTCGCACACAAACTTTCAGCGACTCTTAACTGAGCATATATGCGTGTACGGGTAAAATCGGGGGAAAGTTTGTCCCCGATTCCCGACGAGGGCACGAAGGAAAAGCACACGTTATTATAATTGAGACTAACACCCCTCATATCGAGACCCGGGAAGAATGAATGATGTATTTGAAATCGGATACAGTAAAACGATGTACCTTAGACCAAGTAGTATAGCTTCTGGGCCTCGGGGGACGCGGTGAACGGTTATGCATGACGGATAGGGTGACGTAATATGCACCCTCAACCGGATATTACGATGAGATCCCGTTCAATATCAATTATAAGGGCAAAGAAGATTTTTACTTTTTTTAAACTTGTAGTAGGAGCGAAATTTTTCTACTATATAAAGCGAAAGTTTTTCTTTAGTCTGACACATTGTAACACGCAATTCAAAGCAATAAAAATTTACTTTTGTCCTCTAGCTAATGTTTAAGGCATTACTGACTTATTCTTTTCTTCACTCGCGACAGAGTTTGTACCGATGGTCCAATCGAGGATGAGTTCCACTATTCAATCTAAGATCAGGCTTGGTCATCACATTGCGATTGGTTTGATCGTTTATTTTGTCTTTAATTCATCTATCTATTATTCTTGATTATTCGTATTGAACTAAACCACGTATCCATTAAACCACATATAAATTTAATTATTACTTATTTTTTGGAGTAAACAGCTTGGCGCCCACCGTGGAGCTAAGGATAATAGTGGTGATTTGATAGAATCTCCATAATATACCCTATTTTACGCTTGTTCTTTGAAATCTTAATTCTATGTCACCTTAAGAATGTCAAACTTTCAGTCTGCTCACTTGAACGTTGACCCTGAATCAGATCATCACGGCGAAAATAATAATGTGCTGCCCAGTGATGATGTGCCTCCTACCGATCCTAATGATGTCCCAGATGCCGACCCGATCGATGCTAACTCGCAAGTGGTCATCAACATCAATTTGCCAATTGATCCCGAAAACAGTGTTTGCAGGGTACCCGACCAACGGCTCGAGAAGTACCCGAAGGTGAAGGTGATGTGGTGAGTCTATGATTGATTCTTGAAATGTTGCAGACTCAACAAGTGGCAATAGCATTGATGCAGAACTAAAGCCATGCTCCTAACATGGTCGAGCCCAAACAATCCCGAGAAAATTTTTGGAAAGATGAACAAGTTGTCGTGAGACCGGGTGAATTTGCCCAAGGCAGACCTCGTACCTTTTGTAGAAACTGGGGATTATAGGGTCCACCAGGGTGAGCGTTAAAGAGTAAGTGTAAATACTTAGATACCCCTCCACGTAAGTGGTGGTGTCTTCGTTGGGCCCTCCCAGTTGCATTCTACTCGAACTGTGGGGAGTATGTCCTCAGTAACAGAGCATATGTACCTTCATATTCCCTCGCCTCGGTCCTATTGACTGGAGGCCTTCTCGAATTTGAAGTCATTTTCAATGGAGTAGCCCCCAAGAATGAAGCTCTTCAAGGGAAGCTCTAGGACCACCTTGGCATCCGTGGCCGGATTGGAAGTTGAAGGGGCGGTTTGCTGAGGCACAGATTTGAAAGTTTTTGCCATCGGATTGTTGAAAATATGAAGGTTTGAAGATGGAGACGAAGGTATGAAGGTCTGGTTTGAAGATTTAAAGAAGAAGTATGAAACTTTGAAGATGAAGATATGAAGATCTAAGAAGTAATGTATGAAGATTTGAAGAGGTTAGAGTTAAGTGAAGAATTCAAGGGTAAATCAAAGAGCTCTAGAATCGGAAAGTGAAAAAGTAAAAAAGGGGTCGGAGCTTTTATAGAAGAAGGATAATCAATATATGATGTTTCGCATTCGAGGAGTCAACCGACGATTGACAGGTGTCCGAAGTCAGAACGATGCGATCGATGGGATGTTTCGTTGACCCGTCAACTCGATTGTAACATACTAAGGAAGGAATCGGGGTTTAATTTATCGCTTCCCGTGGCTTTGATAAGCCTACTCTCTGGAAAACGAAGGGACTATCAGTGTAGGGATAAAATCGGGGGCAAAATTTTCTCCAATTCCCCGATGAGAGAACGAATGGAAAGCACGGATCGACTTGATCATAACCAAGTCCAAGAACCCCTCATATCGAGACCTGTGAAGAATGAACGATGTATTTGAGATCGGAACGGTAAAGAGACGTACCTCGGACTAAGTATAGCTTCTGGACCTCGGGAGACGCGGTGAACAGTTATGTATGACAGATAGGGGGCCGTAATATTCACCTTCAACCAAATATTAAGGCATAAATCCGTTCAGTATCAATTATAAGGAAAAAGAAATTTTTTACCTTTTTTTAGATTTGTACTAGGACTGAAATTCTCCTACTATATAAAAGGAAAGTTTTTCTTTAGTTTGACACATTATAACATGCAATTCAAAGTAATAAAAGTTTAGTTTTGTCTTCTAGCTACTGCTCATGGCATTACTCACTTCTTCTTTTCTTCACTCACGACCGAGCTTGTACCGAGGGTGCAATCGAGGATGAGTTCCATTATTCAATCTAAGATCAGACTTGGTCATTACATTGCGATTGATTTGATTGTTTATTTTGTCTTTAATTCATCTCTCTGTTATTCTTGATTATTTATATTGAACGAAACCACATTATCCTTTAAACTATATATAAATTTATTTGTTACTCACTTATTCTATTGTTTCTTTGTTGCCAAAGCAACCAAATTTATTGGATGAATAAAACTGAAGATAAGTACAAATACAACTACAAAATTCAAAACTAAAATACGAATGTAGCCTACTAGAGTCTGTCTCTGTTTATAGGCAAGCACGGTTAATATGGAATATTAAAAAATTTAAGGTTCAAACACCAATGAAAATTTGATCATTGAGATTATACGACATGCAAACAAATAAATGTCATAATTATTCGTAATCAAATTAAAAAATACAACATCTTTTTCTTTCAATAAAATAAATTTATTGGTAGAAAAAAGACATATTTTTGTTTCAATAAAATAAATTTATTGGTGGAAAAAAGACATAGATTGTCACCAAGCTGACAAGGCGTGACGTGTGAAGCATCGATATAGCGACAAATAGCACTCTCTATTAGGTGAATTAAGAATGCAGTAAAGGCACGAGAGAAACATCCATGGGTAATGTAGAGGAAAGAATCGAACCTGACAGCTATCAAATAAGAAACATGAACGAAATGAATGAAGGCGGCAAAGAAGGGAAGAAGCACAACGAGAATTAAATAAAGGAAATCTATAGTAACGGACAATCAATGCAATTAATACTATTACTAAGCCCAAATTAAGATTGTTATAATTATATGGTCTTATATAAGGACAGAAATCCCATTTGTAACGGCAAGTTACGATTGTTACTGAAATACATAGTATAATATTTTGCTTTTTTCGACAAGTATTAAGCCTTGATTCTAGGGAGTGATTGTTAGTTATCTCTTTTTTCCTTTGTCAATCATTTCTATTCTTTGATCTATTCTCACTAAAATTGTCACGAAAATGAAGTAAATCTTGATTATCAGTGAGTCGATTTTTTTTAAATATTGACCGGAAAATTTATTTTAGGTTAAACAATAAATATTTGCATCTTTGGTAATCAAATTCATGTAAAATCTGTACAATATACAAATTCAATTTCGATCAATTAAAGAAATAAAAGAAAGAATTAAAGTTCTCCAAATTAAACCTAATAACTCCCGGGATAAACGGGAATACCCGTCACAACCCCACCAGAAGCATTACTTCCCATAGCCACCGGAGCTGCCGTCCAGTGCTGCGAATAAGCGGTGGCGCAACGGGCAGTGTACGACTGTGCATTCTTGACCTTGACGGAGAAATTAATAATCCCACTCTTCTCACCCTTTTCATCCCTAAGCCTATAACTCAACAAGTGCAGATAATCTTCCGGCAAGAATCCACCAATAAAATCCGAGGTGGGAACTCTTGCAATTCCAATAGTTTTGATACCTGAAGAAGTCTTGCATTGAACCTCCAACGTCAGATAACGAGCATGCATGGGCATATCAACGATCAATTTCTCGTTCCACATAGGAAAATTTCCGCCTTCTTTATCCATCCTCGTTGTTTGAAAGTTGCTGCTCGAATCTGTTTTGATATTTACGAAAGCGTTCTTCTTCACCCATTGCGTCCTGTTCTGTCGGAGATTCTCCCCGGATATCACCGTGATTTCTAACGCCCGTGACAAGGATGATGATGGCTTCATTTTGTTAAGGAAAATAGTACGTAGTAACTTATATGTGTAACTTGGAAATTAAAGTAGTAGAAGGTTGGAATAGAGAATGGAGAGGAGGTTGTGTATATATGGAGAAGATAGAGGAAGGGGGAGAGAAAGGAGATAGAAAGAGTGACGTTGCTTCCCGTTTTCCTTTCCTAGTCTCTTACCGTTCAATTTTGCCACACGCGTTTGACGGGGTAAAACGGACTCTTTTTTTCTAATTTTGGTCAACAATAATGTTTGCTGATATCAGAAAGGAAAAAAAGAGACACGGCTTAACTTCTATATGTAAAAATCTGTATATAATCAGGTTACTTTTAATGTGATTATATATTTATTATATATCAGTGTTAATGTTTATGTATTGTCGATATATATATATACATAATTAAATCACTTATTATGTAACTATCTAATCAATATTACTCATTTGGTAATATAGTACACACTTCTTTTAAGCTTCATGTATATTCGATAAAAATTATTTGTATCCGATATTTATACTAAGTGATAAATATGTATATGAAAAATAAATATTATATATTCACTGATTTAACGTATATATGCATCAAGTGAGGATACTTAAATGGATAAGGGAATTAGTATCAACTCTGTTGGAGAAGGAAAGTTAGTTGTTATCCACTCTTGTTTTCGCCTTATGTCACTACTAAAAATTGGTGTAATTTCGTCCACCAAAATCGATCGAAATCGGTCGGAAATTAATAAAAATCGATCTATTATTTTTAATTGATCAGAAAAATCTAGGTAAAAACTAGATAAAAAATGCATGCTTTTAAGCTACACCATCTGCCAATTACAACCAAATATTCATCCTACAATGGCAGTTATTACATTGTTGTCATTCAATCATAATTAATCAACAACAATTGACTAACTAACAATAACAACAATAATTAACTAACAAAAATAATTAACTAACACTAACAACCATTATCTAACAACAAGAAGAAGAAGAACTAATAACAACCACAACAACAACGCCAACCACAACAACAATTATACAAATATTCAATGACAAAATAATATCAACAATAGAAACATCATTCAAAACTAGTCTCAACTAAATATTGACAAGTTCAATACTTTCTTCAGCGATACATACCATTCAATGAGTGTTTTATCTAGCATCATCTACATCTCCACTCCTAGAACCTTCAACGTCGATATAGTCCAAAGGATCACGATGAGAAGGATTAGCATATGGGGAAGGCTCACGAGACCGGGGAATGGGAAAAGCACCACTAGCAAGAACATTAGCCCGCTGACCTTGAAGGAGATTAAATTATTTGTCCCTCCTTTCTAGCTGAACTTGAAGAGTACCAAATTGTTCATCTCTCTTTTGTTCTCTAGCCTTTGTCTCTTCAAGCTCTGCTGTCAGCTTTGCGATCTTCTCTTCCATAGACAAGACAGTCGACCAATCAATTGCCTCTCCTTGGGCGGAAGTCCTTATACCTTGCAATCCAGCCCGCCGAAATGATTTCTCTGAAAGGCCATACGCTATCCCCTTTTTAGGACCACCGACAACATCCAACCATATCCTCTGCACTTCTTAGTCTGAAAGGGGTGGTCGCTCGCCTTGCTCATTCAGTGGCAAGCTCTGAGTGTATTCCTCCACATTAATCTTGTAGCGACCCTTTATTTAAAAGAAAGAAAATTATTAACTATATAATATTATAAACATTTATAGTAGTTATGAAACTTACATATGCGGTCTCCGTCCGGTCCTCAACCCATATACTTGGATCTGTCGGTGCCTTCTTCTTCCGGATATGAGTCTCCATGAAGAACTCATCTTGAGTCATATTCCTCCCATATTTTTTTTCCTACAAATATAAAACGTGTTAACTAAATTAACATATATAAATATAATTCGATAAAAATAGATGTAAATATTTTAAGGAATTACCAGTAGTCTCCTCGTAGCCCCCATGCTCTTGCACCCATACAGTGCAAGGAGCCACCATTCTTAGATGCTCGGGCCTTCTTTCCTAGATCACTCTTCTTCTCGAATTTATCGGTGGTCTAATACCTCTACAGATCCTCCCATAAATGCGGTAGAACCCATGAAGGCTTCTTGTTAATCTTTCGAGCGGAGCAGAAGGAATCGGATAGTCTCTTACGATATTTGTACAAATTTTACGGTTATACCGGTCCTCCCAGGCACACTTAGTCTGCAAATAAAATATGTAATGTTAGATGAAAATATTGTTAATATAATGCTTAAATAGATAAGAATTGTATTAAAACCTTAAATTCGTTGAACATTTGGTGCACGAGATCCGGTGGAAAGTCACTCCAAGTCGGATAGGGTACACTATACAATCGGCCAACAATTTCAGTGATTATATTTGTAATTTGATTATTAGGTATGAACCTGCAACATAGCAATTACATTAAATAAACAAGAGTAGCTATTATAATTCAGCAAAAATAAAGAAGTAATGAATATATCTTACCCGGCCTGATGATCATCCTATAATAAAAATCATACCGCACTTCATCTGGATCATCATCATCTGATGAATCTGAAGCGTGCGCAGAAGGAGATACATCTAGCTTAGTGTTACTATCCCGAAGAAGAAGTCTAGAAATGCTAGGACACGAACTCTGTGGAGAGGGATACGGGGTCCCTGATGAAGATGGCTGCGATCCACACCCATGCATCAATCTAGACCCCTGTTGTGATCCAAACCACTATTGTGATCCGGTCGGCTGTAATCTAGATGGATGCGATCCAGCTGGTGATGAAGCACTTGGAGTAGATGATGGGCGTACCACAAAGATCCGTGACTGCTGACTCGATGGACCCATATAACTACCTGTAGGATCATATTGAGGAATCGGGGTATAGCCCTATGGTGGAGAATGGTAATAATACTGCTGGGAGGAAGAATAATGGGTAGTGTGATGAGTAGATGGATGTGGTGGAATAGATTTGTGCCTAGAAGATTGCTACCGGACTTCAGCAGTATAGTTAGTATATATATACATCTTAATATAGCTAATTTTTTTATCGAATATTGCTTATATACTACATTATACTATATATGCATCTTATATATTTTATATACATCTTAATATAGGTAATTTTATATCGAATATAACTTATATACTATACACTTAGTATATACACTATATATATATATATATATATATATATATATATATATATATATATATATATATATATATATATATATATATATATATATATAAAAGCTATATTCGATATTAAATATTAAATATTAAAATTTAGGATCTTAAATGTTACGACCCAAAATCTACTAAGGTTCGTGATGGCGCCGGACACGCTGTCAGGCAAGCCAACACCAAGAAATTAATTAAATTCTTGTTTTAGGACTTATTGAAATCATTCCTTTTATATTAAACGATAAATAATGAAATTCATTGAAATAAGATGATGTCTTTAACAAATTTAATAGTGAACAATCCCATAACCATACCAGAACCCGGTGTCACAAGTGCATGAGTTATCTCTAGGAAGCAATATAATACAACAATCGTCCGGAATACAAATTGGACAGAAAGTAAATACAGTAATCTAAAGAGACTCTACTGGCTGCGGGTCGTCTCGAGAAGTGTAGCTCACCCAAGTCTCCGTAATCAACTATGCTGGTACACCCACTAGGCCATTAGAGATACATGTACCTGTGCAATAAAAATGCACAGCAAGTGTAGCACGAGTATAAAAAATAACGCGCACTCAGTAAGTATCACGTCTAATATCGAAGAAGTAGAGACGAGGGGTCGACTTCGACACTTACTAGTGGTCTAATGATAATATACCAATAATTTAATAAATCAAGGATTTTCATAAAAATAACAGTAACTCAAATAGCATGAGGCAAGTAAATAATTCTTTTGTTTATAGGAAATTCCCAAATTTTTTTTTTATCATTTATACATTTATCTCAGGCCAGGGAGAAACAAATATCAACATCTATGAATTTCAAGACAAAGCAATACAAGCATGCGCAAATTATGTCGAGGTCGTACGGCCCGATCCAATAAATATTTAAAATGTACACTGCCGGAGGGTCAAATAGCACAAACCATAGATGCATTTGTTACCCCGCTCGCGAATCACACATGCGATGCGGTCAAAATTAAATAAACACACCAAACACTCAATCAAGAAATCATCAGTGGATCAATTATCCAAAAAAGGCAATCTCTCTTTTTAAAGTCAAGAAATGATGTCTAGTTTTTAGAAAATTCACTTACCCGTTCAATATGTTTTATGCATTTCAAATTCACAACAAGATTTCAAATATTATAAGTAAAGCATGTTTTTGGGCGCTAGACTACCCGGACTTAAGCATAATAGTAGCTACGCACGGACTCTCGTCACCTTGTGCATACGTAGCCCCCACAAATAGGAGCACATAATCAATTAATTCACCTATGGGGACAATTCCTTCTTACAAGGTTAGAAATGAGACTCACCTCGCTCTGAAGTTCCATAACCGGCTTCCAAGCCCTTCCAACGGCTCAAATCAATGTGCAACGCTCCAAAACTAACCAATAAATGAGAAAATCCATAAGTATAGTCTCTAATACTCACAACAATTCAATTTAAATAAATTCATAACTCCGCTCGAAAAACTGACAAAATCACCCTCAGACCCACGTACCTGGAGACTCGTAAAATCTGACAACCCATTCCGATACGAGTTCAACCATACCAATTTTATCAAATTCTGATAACGAATTGACCTCCAAATCTAGAATTTTTGTTTTTGAAAAGTTTATAAATTTTCTCCAATTTTTTCCATTCGATTCACTAATACTTGGTGAAAATAACCATGGAATCTTTAAATATAATTACTTTTGGATATAAAACACTTACCCCAATCTATATGGTAAAAATCGCCTCAAAAATTGCTTTAATCTGAGCTCCTTAGCTCCAAAAATGAGTAAAAATCTCGGAATGCTCAATTTATACACCGCCCAGCATTTTCGCACATGTAGTTACTGTTCACGCAATTGTGGAAAATACAGCGGCTGCCCAGAAATTTTAGCAGCTTTTAATTTCACTAAAAATACTCTAACACTATCATACGAACCCAGAATTCAACGATTCTTGTTCCTATAAGTCACAAATAATAATACAAACCTATTCCTTCAATCGAAACTCAATTCGGAGCTCATTTACCCAATGCGATACCAATTTCGCTCGTTAAACAATTAACTCATGTTTTGCGCTAAAAACTCAATCGCGACTTGATGAAATTAGACCAAACTTTCCAGATCACTCCTATAATTCATTATCAAAATCCCGAAAGTCTGGAAATCAAGTTTCGATCTCTAAAACTAAAAATAGACCTTTGGATCATTACATGCTTATGCTCAAAATACCAAACTCTTCCAAAACTCATCCGAGCCCCATGGGATCCCAGTCAAGTATACTAATAAGTCCCATAACATGACACGTACTTAGTTGATGCCTCAAATTACATTGAACAACACTAAAACATGAATTGCACTCTAATTCAAGCTTAATGAACTTTAGAATTTCAAACTTCTACATTCGATGTCGAAACCTATTAGATCAAGCCCGATTGACCTCAAATTTTGCATACAAGTCACATTCGACGTTACGAACTAACTACAACTTTCGGAATAGGATTTCGACCTCGATATCAAAAAATCCACTTCCGTTCAAACTCCTCAAAAACCTACAAATTTCTATCTTTTGTCAAATGACTCCAAATGACCCACGGACCTTTGAATTCACTTCCGATCGTGCTCTCAACACTAGAATGGCCATACAGAGCTATTCCCAAACTCAGAATCCAAAATAGACATTAATAACATTAAAATGAACTTCAACCCAAACTTACGAAAATCTTCCAAAAATGCTAACTTCCACAATAGGTGCTGAAACGTTCATGGGTCTTCCAAAACTCGATCCGGACATACGCCCAAGTCCGAAATCATCATACGAACATGTTGGAACCTTCGAATCTCGATTCCGAGGTCGTTTACTCAAAAATCCAATCTTAGTCAATTCTTTCAACTTAAAGCTTTCGAAATGAGAATTCGATTTCCAAATTAGCTCTGAACTTCCCGAAATTCAATTCGGACCATGCGTACAAGTCATAATACCTGAAGTGAAGCTACATATGGACTCAAACTATTGAACGATGTGCTAGAGCTCAAAATAACCGGTCGGGTCGTTACATTCTCTCTTACTTAAACATACGTTCGTCTTCGAACATGCTAAAAACTACGATGGAGTTGTCTGAAATCACAGTTAAACACCTCGTGAACCTATCCATTCTACCACAACTCAATTGAACACATTAGCTCGATAAATTCTGAAGATATTCTCTTTATTCAAGCACATAAGCTTAGAGCCCAATTCCAACATCCGAAATTCTCTGCCAGGCACGCTTCCAATATATGAACACCGTATCAATCACTACACGGGGTACTAGAACATGACTGCATACCTTTTCTGAATTATCACCATGCATTACATTATTCACATAACCATAATAACATTCTCTTTTCATAATAACCAACATTCCCCGTTCTGATACTCGCAACACCGCGAAGATAGGAGAGATATGTAGAAATTTATAACTAACTGCCAAGTCAACAAATCATTGATTCTATACTTGTGACAAGAACCATTACCTAATTTTGAACAAAATAATGATCTTTGCTCTTTAGTATACTTCATATAATCTGACTGCACTAATCCCAGATCCAATAATATCATCTCACCCAGTACAAAATGCTCAGGCAATAAGCAAACCTGGTCATGATCAAACCTACCCTCGTCCAATTGTACTAATCCCAGTCCTACCCTCGTCCAAGCCTACCGCACCCAAAATTTTGAGTTATGGAAGGGTGGCTTCTTCGAGTGATCGTGCTTCAACGGGGGTTGATTCTTCTAGGGCTAAAGGGACTAGACCAACAGATCTGTGCTCGACCCTCGAGGAAGTCTGTTGGCTTCACTTTGCGGTGAGCTTCACCATAGGCCTTTCGAATCTCGCGTCTTCCTTTTCCTACCAAGTTTTTCATTTGCAGGATTTTGATAGGCTTAGGTCTTAGCTGATCTGTCATAGAGTTAGGCTTCGAAAAGCTTTGGATAAGGGTAGGTTCCTCAGACTCTTTTGCAAGGAGAAGGAAGTCGAGTTGGCATACTAGCGATATGAGGCATACCGGAGCTCGAATAATGAGAGTTGTTTGATGGAGCAGGTAAGTTTTCACACCAAGCGGGTATGCATTTCACTTTTTAACCTCTCAGGTTAATATTCGCTTATCCCAGTTGGGAAAAAAAAGATAGAGGCACTGGAACACCTCAAGGGCGAAATTGACCAACTAAGGAATGGCTGCATCGAGCTAAGAGCTCAGGCGCAGGTTCAAGCTTCAGAGGAGAAGGGTGCCTTGACTAATGTTCCTACCTTAGAGGTCCAACTCTGCTTAGCTCGTGATAACGCTTCAGTTCAAGCAGATATGATCACGTAGCTCGATTCTGAACTTTTGTGGGTCATTGTTGATGCTTGGACCGAAGCTATGCTAAGCCAGGCTAAGGCCGACCAGGAGATGGCGATTTATTTGAAGGATACTGCCAATGCCCAAGCTGAGTTGAATAGGGTCCTTGATCATGAAGAGAGGATCAAAGGATATGCCCGTTGTAGATCCCGAAGAAGGGTTCTCGATGAGGTTGGTGCCAGGGTTTTGTTTTCCCAGAAGAGTTGGTGCCAGCGAGGGCGGACGAGCGTGATGATTGGTTACTTTTGTCCGACATTGAAGAGAGTGGAGATAAGGCTGGTAGGTTGTAGCCTTCAAGGGCGGATCGTAGACTTTGCCATCTTGTATGTGATGTTTGTAGAGCGCGTTTGTATATGGATAATGCATATTTTTATGTACGTAAATAAAAGAAAGCTTGAAGCTTTATTTCTAATATACCTCTTCTTGCTTTGCTTCTGATCAGGCGGGCTAGTTTTGGAGTTGGTGAGAATCCTTAGACTTGTGATATGGCTCTGAGGCTCATTAGGTTCTCGGTCGATGTGACCTTTAGTTCCAGCTAGCGTTAGAGCTCTTATGCTTTTGCTCAACTGTTTCGGGTCTAGTCTTTGAATCGGGCTTCGACTCGAGCTCATTCAACCCTCAAGCTTTTGTGTTTGTATGGGCGAGTGAAAATGGCTCTTACACCTTGCCCTTAGGAATATGTAGTTAACTATTTTGGGTCCGGTCTCCAAATCGGGTTACGACTCGAGCTTATTTTGACCCTCAATCTTTCAAATTTTAAGCTGGTGACAGTGGATCTTACACTCTTGTGTATGGCCCTGAGGTTCGTTAGGCTGGTGACAATGGCTCTTACGCTTTTCCCTTAGACATATAGAGGCATTGTTTTCCTCTCATTAAGGACTTTTTCAATGATTTTGCCTGACCCGTCATTGGTTTGCGAAGAACCTTGATTTTAAGTCATTAGCAGCATTGTTCGAGCACCTCAGAAGGTTTGGCTCGTAGGCTGAGTAGCTCGAAGCCTTGTGATTTGGAGCTAACATGGAGCTCTTTTGCCTATCGAGGGTAGCCAGTTTAACCATTTCTTTTCGAAGTAGATTCAAAGTAATGGCCTATGATTTTGTAGCGGCGGTGGGGTGTCCCCGAGTCACGTTAGTTTGGCTGGTACATCCGTATGACCGTAGTCATTTGTGTTTGGACTTGCCATTTTTGATCCTGAGTGTAGTAGTTTAGGCGCCTACATCGAGGGTATGCCCTTTTGGGTGTCTTACAAATACGACATAGAGCCTAAACTTTGGGATCAAGTCTTATGGCTATAGTAAGGTCTTACAACATTTTTCAGGCATGTTGAGGTCTTACTGTTTGTTCATGGCGTTGAGGTCTTATAGTTTTTCATGCCGTCGAGGTCTTATAGGTTTTTCATGCATGTTGAGGTCTTACAGTTTATTCATGCATGTTGAGGTCTTATAGTTTATTCATGCCTGTTGAGGTCTTATAGTTTATTCATGCCCTTGAGGTCTTATAGTTTTTTATATCGTCGAGGTCTTATAGGTTTTTCATGCCTGTTGAGGTCTTACAGTTTATTCATGCTTGTTGAGGTCTTAAAGTTTATTCATGTCATTGAGGTCTTGCAATTTTCATGCCGTTTTTTATCTCGAGTGTAGTAGTTTAGTCATCTACATCGAGGGTATGCCCTTTCAGTTGTGTTATAAATAAGATGTAGAGCCTAAACTTTCGGGATCGATTCTTATGCCTGTAGTAAGGTCTTACAAAAATTTTCATTCCTGTTGAGGTCTTACAAGTGTGGTTGTTGCTTTATGTAGGTTTTACAAGATCGGGGCTGCCCGCTCGGGGTCTCATGTCATGATGAGTTGATGGAGGTGGCATTTTGACGGCAGTCCCCGAGTCGTTGAGAGTTTCTTGATTAGGGAGCCACTCTTTGCGAGCTTTGTATTGCCTTACCGAGGGCTTATGATTTTGGAGATCCCGACCTTGAGGCCGTGCATTTTTCTTTTGAGATTTTGATTCCAATCCCCGATTACTCGAGATACTTTTGGTGTTGGAAATATTTAGCAATTTTTGCGTTGCCTTATCTGAGGACTCGCAATTTTGGAATCCCGACCCAGAGGTCGTTTAAGTGTTAAATTGTTCACGTCAGTTCCTGGGTGTTCGGAGCATTTTCGGCTGAGGAGTTGTTTTTTGCGGAGGTGTTGAGCCTCTTTTGGAGCGCGAGATGTCTTGACAAAGATATTCTCCGATTATTTAATACAGGTGTACATGTATTTTGCCGTCAGGCCCCGACTATATGGACACGGTTAGTTCGACCGTTTGGCCCGGTAGATTACTTTCCTACAAGGACCCTATTTGGCATTTCTTGGTTTTCCCAAGCGGGTGGCTTCCGGGGGGATGCCCCCATCGTTCGAGGCTGATCGTGGAAGAATCCTTGAGCATTTGCTGAAATTTCCTTAGGTAGCATGTAAATGTTGCCTCTTTAAAACCTTGCTGGTAAAAACCCTTTTTCGGGATAAAAACTCGATCGAAGGAAAAGAGTGCAATGGATACTTTAAAACCTCAAGGTCTTCAAGTGGGGTTAGCATTCTTGACTGCGTTTGATCAGGTGCTTGTTTAAGGGTTAGCCTGAAATATAAAAATAAAAAGGGAGATGATCGTACCTTAATGTGAGACGCACTAGTGATATTTTGAGGATCGATATATTTCAACCACTCAAGATGAGGATGAGATATGATCCTTTATTTTGCTTAATAAGTCTTGGTTGAGACGGTGGCTTGATTACCCCTTGGCTCTTTTGCGGGCGGGAGTGCGAGCACCGGTGCCACATCGTGCACTGTGAATATTTTCGTTGCTGCATGTTGTTCCCCGTAGACAGTTTTGATTTCGTCCTCTGTTGGAAATTTTATCATTTGATAAAAAGTGGATGGTACCGCTCTCATGTAGTGTATCCATAGCCGTTCGAATAAGGCGTTATATCTCATATGTTATTCGATGACATATAATTTGACATTTTGGGTCGTGTCAGCCACAGTAATCGGGAGGACACTTTATCCTTTCGTCGTTTCACTTGCCATGTTGAATCCATTGAGGACTCAAGTGGCGGGCACAATTTGGTTGAGCAGTCCGAGCTGCTCTATCACCCTCGAGCTGATAATGTTAGACGAGCTACCTTGATCTACGAGTACACATTTTATTTAAAAAGAATTTACAAGGAAAGAAATTACCAGTGCATCATTGTGAGGTTGGGACAAGGTCTCGGTATCCTCTTTGCTGAATGTGAGGGCGTCCTCGGGAATATATCCCCAGGCCCGCTTTTCCTTGGTGATGGATATTTTTGTCCTTCTCATTACGGGCTCATACGGGGTAGCTACGCCTCCCATGATCATATGGATGAAATGTTGTGGCTCGTTTTCCTCAATCTTCTTGGTCGCTTCTCTTTCCCGAAATTGATTTTTGGCTCGATTGCTAAGTAATTCCCGGAGATGCCCTTTGTTAAGTAGTAGGGATGCCTCTTCCCATAGTTGGTGGTAATCCTTGGTCCTGTGGCCGTGCGTGTTGTGAAACTCGCAGACCAAGTTGTGATTTCTTTGTGAAGGGTCTGATTGTATGGGACTGGGCCTCTTGGCGTCTCTGATTTTATTGATGGCGAACATAATGTTGGAAACATCGACGTTGAAGTTATATTCCGCTAAGTGAGGTGACCCTGCCAGCCCCGTGTTTCTGTCAAACCTGACTCTATTGATGAGTCCCCGTGGGTTGTGTCCTCGATTCGCCTGTCGATCGTTATAAGGCGGGTTGCGTCTCGGTGCATTCCTCCGATCTTCAGGGTATGACTGATACCTTTCTTTGTTTGGTTTTGACTCCTTCACTAGGAACCTGTTTGGATACACTGAGCCTAAAGGGGCTCCCAGCTAGTCATCCTCGACCCTGATCTTTGATTGGTACTGGTTGTGGATGTCTGACAAGGTTACGGCGGGATACTCGATCAGATTCTCTTTTAGCTATCTTGAGGCCACCGAGCTTCATCCATTCAGGCCCTGAGTGAAGGCATGTATTGCCCAGTGGCCGGAGACCGGGGGTAGTTCCATTCATTCCATTTGGAAGTGAGATACGAATTCTCGCAGCATTTCATTCTCCCTCTGCTTGATCTTGAATATGTCAGACTTCCTTGTTGCCACTTTGATGGCACCGGCGTGTGCCTTTATGAAGGAGTGTGCTAGCATGGCAAATGATTCTATGGAGTTGGGAGCTAAGTTGTGATACCACATCATGGCCCCCTTCGAGAGTATTTCTCCGAACTTTTTTAGTAGGATGGACTCGATCTCGTCGTCTTTTATGTCGTTACCCTTTACCGCACACGTATAGGCAGTGACGTGTTCGTTGGGATTTGAGGTCCCGTTGTATTTTAGGAGTTCCGACATTTTGAACTTCTTTGGAATGGGTTTTGGAGCCGCTTCTGCTGGAAACAGCTGCTGCACGAACTTCTTCGAATCTACACCCTTCAGGACAGGGGGCGCGACCAGGATTTGGTCGACCTTGAAGTTGTAGGTTTTGACCTTCTTGACATTGGCTGCTATCATTTTCTCAACTGACTCGATCCTTTTGGTGAGATGCTCAAGAATTTTCGGGATGGCAGGATCGGTTATTGATCCGTTATTGCTCGATCTCTCTGGTATCTATTCGGCCGGAGGAGTAGCTCCCGGTCCTACCGTGGTAGGAGTCTTCGAGTGGCTTTGCAGCTGAGTGATAGCCAACTGTTGTGCCTATAACATTTCAAAACTAACATGAAGACTAACTTCTTGTTCTTTCCGAGCTGGGGTTTATTGGGATTCTTGTTGGTCTCCATGTTGTATGCTCTTGTCGGTGTGTGAGGTTGCATCGGCCTGCTGTGCGTCCGCTGGAATCGGTCCAGGTGCATTATTGGGGTTATGTGGTGGTGCAACGACAACTAGAACGACCACCTCGTTTCCTCTGTGGTTTTCGAGGTTGTTGTTCTCAACTCTGTTCATTAAGCTAGACATTTTGACCTAAAATTGAAGATCTTGGACAAGAAAAAGTATGAAAGATAACTTGCATTGTGTAATGAAACCAGCAAGAAAATAATCACTATTATTTTTAGCCCCACGGTGGGCGCCAAACTGTTTACCGTGAATGGTAATGGCATTTAAATTTGTTAATGGGACTTTAAAAATACGTGATTTATTTTTATGCTAGTTGTTTAAGAAGTTGATGCTAGATGTATGAAGTTTAACCGCGAAATACAAACTAAAGCAGAGTTATAACCAAACCAAGGGGCTGGTTATTCGGACCTCGAACTGACTGATAAGGGGCCTCGAGGTCGATGCTTGGGCTCGAGCTTGAGCTATCGGGGGTAATCGGAAAAGGGCTAACAGTTAGGATATAATTGATGGATGCTCTTTATGGACGATGATAAGCAATAAATGTAGAACAAGTATGAAGATAATAAAATAGGGCGATGACCGAGAGAGAGAGAGAGAGAGAGAGAGAGAGAGAGAGTTATTATTTCACGTATAACAGTTGGAGCAACAACCGCTTTTACAAAGTGCTAGGGATTCCCCCTTATAGAGGAGGGAAAAATCCAAACATAGTACAAGGGTGTATTAGTTATAAAGAAAACGGGATGTGACAACTGACTAGCTCCATGATACAGGCGTTGACCAGCCCTAAACTAGCTGAATAGGCTCAGTAGGTCCCAGCTGCATTCTTCGAAGACTCCCCATGCCCGTTGGGGTTTTGGACAACGTTACCCCTACAGACCGGGTGTCGATAGATCTCGGGGGAGGGTACTCGGTCCATTGTCTTTGAGCCACCAAGGTGATATTCTGTAATGCCTTGTTATCTAGAAATTGGCTCCCCGATTTCACCATATACAAATTCTTCTGTAATATTATATGATATAATAAGAGTAATAAACAGATTTTGTTTTGTATTTCTATAATGTCTTTGCATTACCCTTCATTTTAATTCTTTTTCTCTACTTTTGTATTTGAAATATTATTGAATTTCCAAAATACGATATCTAAGGAAAAAGAGAAAATATAACTTATAGAAACACTTAATGAAAATTAGATTGCTTCTATAATATTTAATCAAAGTTCAACTCAAATTTAGTTTTAATTGTATTATTATAATTTTATTATTTTACGATATTTTATTAATTCAAAGAATATGAAATATGATCAATACCAAACAATCAAGGTAAAAATACACATAAACACATTATTTCTGAAAATTCAAAGACAAAATAAAGATAAAGAAGAAGAAGGAAAAACGAGAAGAAGCACAAAGAGCAGGAAGAAGAGGAGGAGGAGAAGAAGAAGTTATGTGATGACCCGGCCGGTCGTCTTAAGAATTAATACCTCGATCCCTAATTAGCTGCATTCCCCGTATTTGTATCTGCTATTTTGAATTGTCGGGATGTTTGATTTTAAGTTTCGGAATGTTTTGAGATACTTAGTCCCTTTTCACGACCCTAAACCGGACCCGATTGTGAAGGCGCATCTCGTGAAGACAAGGCTAGCCGAACCAATTCCCCAAGTCAATCATTTTCCATTAAAAGTTGTTTTTATACCATTTATAAACCGTTAATCTCATAATGAACATTTAAAAAAAATGCGGAATAATTACACAAGCCGACATCGGGGTGTTACTAGTCATGAGCATCTACCAAGGTCTTAATACAACAAAAACAGTAAAATGTACTAAGTGTAGAAATGAAAATGAGAGGAAGAAAGTGGTGCTGCGAACGTCTTGCAGCCACCTTGCTAACTCTGATGACTCCACGTCTGAGCAACCAACACCCGCTACCGGGTTCCGAAATACCTGAATTTGCACACGAGGTGCAGGGAGTAACATGAGTACTCCAACCTAGTAAGTAATAAGAGTATACAAAGACTGAGCAGTAGAAAATAATAAATCCACATTTATGTTAAATCTAATAGCACACAGGCTGCTAAATCAGAATACGAGTCAATCGCCTCTTTTAAAATCCAGCTTTTGGTAAAAATCTTTTAAAATTCCTTCTGACAGATTAAGTAGGGGTTCAATACCATTTTTAATAAAAGAGCTGAAAACCATAATCGGCTCATTGGGCAAAACGTAGTTCGTAGACAGTCCCTCGGGCAAAACAGGAGTCATAAGCACCTCCTAACAAGAAAATCTCAGTGGAAATAACAAAAGCCAAATCAGTGATTAAGTTTTGAACATCTCATAAACCCCAGCTTAAATTAAAGTTGTTTAAAAATATTTATCTAACATTTTGGACAGAGGCTCAATATAAAGATGAGTGAAAACAGTCATTAAATCAACATATTCGATAAAAAGTCACTCTAAAGAGAAGTGAAAATCAATAAGTTCATAATCAGTTCCCTCAGGCAAACATCACTCATGTGCATGTATATATCTATTGCCCCTCGGGCTAGTCTCTCAGTCACTCGTGACTCAACTCCTACCAATAAGCGCTCACACTTAGCACTCACACTCAATAGGTACCATATAGTAACCGTTGCGGCATGTAGCCCGATACATATATATAGTCAACTGCGCTCACTGGAGGTGTACAGACTTCGGAGGGGTTCCTACAGCCCAAGCATTATATTGCTGCAGCGTGCACCCTGATCCATATATATTTATATATATTAATTGCTGCGGCGTGCAACCCGATCCATAGATATATAATCCTCATAACCAGGCCCTCGTCCTCTCTCAGTCATTAACCTCACAATCAGACTCTCAGTCTATCTCAGTCATCAACCTTACAATCAGACCCTCGGTCTATCTCAGCAAACAGAGAACCCAGCCTAAACAGTTTTCACATTTTAAAGAAATATAATGATAACACAAGATTTAAACAATAACCATGTAAAAACATGACTGAGGATATGCTTTCAAAACAAACAGAATGAGAAAAAGAGTAAAAATTCCCTTAAGGGTCTCAACAGGTCGGCACAAGGCCCCAAACATGGAATACATCCCAAAATATAATATTAATCTCAAGAACATGGAATATTATAAGCTTTCAAATCAAATACGCGACTTAACAATCGTACGGGACGGACCAAGTCACAATCCCCGACGGTGAACAACTCCACGCTCGTCATCTAGCGTATGTGTCACCTTAAAATAACACAACGATGTGTAATCTGGGGTTTCAAACCCTCAGGACAATATTTACAATCATTACTTACCTCGATTCGGTCCAAACTCTAGCCCATGATGCCCTGCCCGCACGAATCGACCTCCGAATGCTCCAAATCTAGCCACAATTAGTACATAATCATTAAAATATGCTAAGGGAGCGAAGCCCACTCGAAAATATCCAATTTAACATCAAAATCCTGAAATTGCTCAAACCCTGCCCTCAGGCCCACGCTTCGAAATTCGACGAAACTCACAAAATCCGACAACCCATTCAACCACGAGTCCAACCATACCAAAATTACTAAATTCTAATAACAATTCGGCCTCCAAATCTTCAAATCTTATTTTCAAATCCCTAGGTCTAAATCCCCAATTTACACCTCAAAAACATGTAATCTAGCCGGATTATTCGATGATAATTTAATATTATGGAGTAGAAATGATCACAAGTGACTTACCTCAATATTTTCCACGATTTCTTGCTCAAAAATCGCCCCAAGTTGTGTTCTTTCACCAGAAAAATGTCAAAATGAGCTAAAAAATGTAACAGCTTTAATAAATCTGATTTTGGTCGCTAAAGGCTTAATTTCCGTCGCTAAAAAGTCCAATTTGGTCGCTAAAAGGTGCACACCAGATCTGATGCACCAACAATCTTTAATTTCACTAAAATGGCTCTAACTCCATCATACGAACTCGGAGTTCGATGATTCTTGTTCATATGAGTTACAAATAATGATACGAATATAGTCCTTCAATAGAAATTCAATTCGGAGCTTGTTTTCTCAGTGCGATATCCATTTCTCTCGTTAAACAATTAACTCATGATTCGCGTCAAAAGCTCAATCGCAATTTGATGAAATTAGACCAAACTTTTCAGATCAATCCTATAATTCATTATCAACATTTCGGAAGCCTCAAAATCAAATTTCGATCTCTAGAACTGAAAATGGATCTTTGGATCATAACATGCTTATGCTCAAAATGCCAAAATCTTCCAAAAACTCTTCCAAAACATATTCGAGCCTCATGGGACCCCGACCAAACATGCCAACACACCCCATAACATAATTCAAACTTGTTCCAACCTTCGGAATGCTCAAAACAATATCAAAACATTAAATCACCCTCGGATTCAAGCCTAAGAATTTTAAAACTTCCGAATTCTGAATTCGATCAAAAAGTCTATCAAACCTTGTTCCAATGACCTGGAATTTTGCAAACACATCATAAATGACACAATGGACCTACTCCCATTTCCGGAATTTCATTCCGACCCCGATGTCAAAATTTCCACTGCCTACCGGAAAATGCCAAATTTCTAATTTTGCCAATTCGAGCCTAAATCTACCACGGACCTCCGAAATACATTCCAGACTCTCACCCAAGTACAAAATCACCTGACGGAGCTAACCAAATTATAAAAATTCAAATCCGAGATCGAATACTAAAAAGTCAAAACTTGGTCAAGCCTTTCAAATTTTATGCTTCAACTGAGAACTGTTCTTCCAAATTCATTCTGATTACCATGAAAACCAAAACTAATGATTTACATAATTCTTAATACAACACACAGGGCAAGCCATTCCCAAAAATTGGCGAGCAAAGTGCAAAAGCTCAAAATGGTCGTTCGGGTCGTTACATCCCTAAAAAAGAGTTTAAGCTTTAGAATTCAGACCGTAGTTGGATTAGTGTGACGACGATCTTGAAATGGACTTTTTTTGGTTCTGTTAGCTCCGTTGGGTAATTGTGACTACAGGACGGTATGCTAGAAGGTATCCCGATTGTTATCTCTGTGTTGAGCTGTACTTCCTTTTCGTGATTATTCTGTCTTTGTTTTAATTGTTGTTGTTCTTTCTATTCTATGTTATTTCTTACCGTTGCTCTTAATCATACTGTCTTATTCTACACCGTTATACTTTGTATTTGTTTAATCTCAGTTGGGCCCTGACCTTCTTCGTCACTACCCGGCCGAGGTTAGGCTTGGCACTTACTAAGTACCGCTGTGGTGTACTTATGCTCTTTCTAAGCATGTTTTTCATGTGCAGATCCAGGTAGTTCCACTCAATCTTATCAACCTTGAAGCGAGGCACTTCTGTAGAGACTTTGAGGTATATCTACCGCGTTCGCAGACCGAAGAGTCCCTTTCTATCTTTCTGTAGTAGTATAGCCCTTCAGTATTTTGATTTCGTTATTAGACATTCTGGAGATGGATGCTATAGATATTCAAAGGCTTGTGATCATGAGATTCCGGGTTTTGGGAGACGTTACTAGTTTTTGAGAGTTGTTATTTTATATGCCAAGCGGCACTTTTAAACACTATTTTATTTCCACTATTTTGGTTTTATTATTCTTTCGCAAATTGGTTTATTATCCTGCATTGTTAGGCTTACCTAGTCGTAGAAATTAGGTGCCATCACGATGGATCACGGAGGGCAAACCGGTGTTGTGACAAGTTGGTATCAGAGCTATAGGTTCATTGGAGTCATGAATCACAAGCCGATTTATTAGAGTCTCGCTGATTGGTACGGAGACGTCTGTACTTATCTATAAGAGGCTATGTAACTATTAGGAAAATTTCACTTCATTTGATTTCCCTATCATACGAGATTTTGATATCACGATTCTAAACTTCTGTCTTATATTCTCTCATAGATGGTGAGGACACGTGCTACCTAAGATGATCAGCCAGTCGTACCCCCTACTACAGCTTTCAGAGGTCGGGGATGGGGTAGAGGTTGAGGATGCGCACTTAGTGCAGTTAGAGCACCCATGCGAGCTGCCACCGAGGAGCCACCAAAAAATCCAGTCGGAGCCCAAGCACATGATACGCCTACTGCTAGTACCACGCTAGCACTTCAGGAGAATCTGGCACAGTTCATGAGCATGTACACCACTTTGGCTCAAGCAGGGTAGCTTTCCCTTGCCGCAGCCACATCTTAGGCCGGGGGAGGAGCATAGACTCCTGCTGCCCACACTATTGATTAGCGAGTGCAAATTGATCAGGTCCTAAAGATTATTTCAGTACAGCCCATAGTCCCAGATCAGCCCGAGGATAGGGCAGCGACTTCCGAGAATGAGCAGCGAGGCTTGAGAGGTTCAAGAAGTACAAGCCCCCTATATTTAGTGGACTATCATCAGATAACGCCTTGGGATTTCTAGATGAGTGCTATCATATTCTCTATTCCATGGGTATATCAGGATCGAGCGGGGTTTCCTTCACTACTTTCTAGCTTTGAGGAGCCGCGTATGAGTAGTGGCATACTTATGAGTTGGATAGTCCAGATGAGGTAGCTTCCCTGACTTGGACTCAGTTTTTGGATATATTCCTAAGAGAGTATGTTCCTTATATCCTCAGGGATGCATGGCGTGCAGAGTTTGACCATTTGCGTCAGAATACTATGACTATCTCAGAGCATGCTATCCGTTTCACCAGCTTGGCTAGACATGCACCAGCCTTGGTTTTTACTATTCGCGAGAGGATTTGTTGATTTATTGAGGTGCTTATTCCAAGCATCAGGTCTAGCATGGCTCGTGAGTTAGATATGGATATTAATTATCAGGAGGTGGTGAGCATTGCTAGGAGGATTGAGGGTATGCATGCTAGGGACAGAGAGGAGAGGGAGTACAAGAGGTCTCGAGAGTCGGGCCATTATTCGGGTGCTCGTGCCCCAGTTGTAGGTGGTCATGGTATGGGTTATATGATTCGCCCTATTCATTCAGCTCTTCCAACAGCCAGTGGTATTCCAACTGCTCATAGGCCTCAAGAGCCTTATTATGCACCTCCAGTATTTAGCACGCCTCCTCCGCGGGGTGCTTTTAGTGGTAAGTCCAGTAGACCTGGACCAAACCAGTCACAGCCGCCACATCCTCTCGGAGCTTGTTTTGAGTGTAGTTACACACACCATATGGTGAGGAATTGCCCTAGACTTAGGAGGGGTGCACCTCCACAGACTTCTCAGCTATATCGTGCCCCGTAGAGCTCTCAGGCTATGGTTATAGCTCCAGTTGCTACCCCACCTGCTCAGCCAGCTAGAGGTGGAGGTCGGGGAGGTAGAGGTCACCCTAGAAGGGGAGGCCAAGCTAGATACTATACCCTTCCTTCCCATACCGAGGTTGTTGCCTCCAATTCTATTATTACATATATTGTCCTGGTTTGTCACAGAGATGCATCGATTCTATTCGATCTAGGATCCACTTATTCTTATGTGTCTTCTAATTTTACTTCGCATTTGGGTGTGTCTCGAGATTCTTTGAGTTCCCCTATTTATATTTCTACTCCAGTGGGAGATTCTCTTATTGTGGATTGCATTTGTCGGTCATGTTTGGTTGGTCTTAGTGGTTTTGAGACTAGAGCCAATTTATTGTTTCTCAGCATGGTAGATTTTGATATTATCTTGGGCATGGATTGGTTGTCACCCCATTATGCTATTCTTGATTGTCACGCCAAAATCGTGATGTTGGCTATGCCAGGTGTATCGCGTGTTGAGTGGAGGGATGCTTTAGATCACACTCCCAGTAGAGTTATTTCTTTCTTTAAGGCTCAACGTAAGGTTGAGAAGGGGTGTGACGCATATCTAGCTTATGTGAGAGATGGCAGTATTGATACCTCTTCAGTTGATTTAGTCCCAGTAGTACAGGATTTTTCTGATATGTTTCCAGTTGACCTGCTGGGCATGCCACCCCGATAGATATATTGATTTTGGAATTGATCTGTTACCAGGCACTCCGCCCATTTCTATTCCTCTGTATCGTATGGCTCCTCCTGAGTTGAAGGAGTTGAAGGACCAGTTACAGGAATTTCTTGATAAGGGTTTTATTAAGCCCAGTGTATAACCTTGAGGTACTCACGTCTTGTTTGTGAAGAAGAAGGATGATTCTATGCGTATTTACATTGATTATCGCCAGTTGAACAAAGTTACAGTGAAGAACCGTTATCTTTTGCCTCGCATTGATGATTTGTTTGACTAGCTACAGGGTGCACGATTGTTTTCTAGGATTGACTTGCATTCAGGGTACCATCCATTGAAGATTTGGGAGCCAGATATCTCGAAGGCTGCTTTCAGGACTTAGTATGGTCATTACGAGTTCCTTGTTATGTCATTTGGGCTGACCAATGCCCCAGCAACCTTTATGCATTTGATGCAAAGTGTGTTCTGACCATATCTTGACTCATTTTTCATCGTTTTTATTGATGATATTCTTATGTATTCCCGGAGTCGGGACGATCATAAGCAACACTTAAGGACTGTGCTTCAGACCCTATGAGAGAAGAAGTTATATGCTAAGTTCTCGAAATGTGAGTTTTGGTTGGATTTTGTGGCATCCCTGGGTCACGTGGTGTCTAGTGAGGGGATAAAGGTGGATCCGAAGAAAGTGGAAGTAGTGCAACGTGGGCCCAGACCATCCTCAGCGACAGAGATTCACAGCTTTCTTATCTTGGCGGTTATTACCAATGATTTGTTGAGGGGTTTTCATCTATTGCAGTACCTATGACCAGGCTGACCCAGAAGGGTGCTCCGTTCCAGTAGACGAAAGCGTGAGGCGAGCTTTTAGAAGCTCAAGACAGCTTTAACTACAGCCCCAGTTTTGATATTACCTACAGGTTCAGAGTCTTTTACTGTCTATTATGATGCCTCGAGGATTGGCCTTGGAGCGGTATTGATGCAGGATGGCAGGGTGATTGCCTACACGTCCAGGAAGTTGAAGGTACATGAAAATTATCCTACCCATGATCTTGAGTTAGCTGCTATTATTCACGTCTTGAAGATCCGGCGTCATTATTTGTACAGTGTGCCTTCTGAGATTTATATTAATTACTAGAGTTTACAACATCTGTTCAAGCAAAAGGATCTTAATTTGCGTCAGAGAAGATAGCTAGAGCTGTTGAAGGACTATGATATCACTATTTTGTATACCCGGGCAAGGCCAATGTGGTGGCCTATTCTTTGACTCGCTAGGTAGAGAGTTTGGGGAGTTTGGCTTATTTACCAGCAGTAGAGAGGCCTATGGTGATGGATTTTCAGGCCTTAGCCAGCCAGTTTGTAAGATTGGACCTTTCGGAGCCCAGTCGGGTTTTAGCTTGTGTGGTCTTTCAATCTTAATTATTTGATCGTATCCAGGAGCGACAGTTTGATGACCCTCATTTGCTTATCCTCAAGGATAAGGTTTTGCATGGTGATGCTAGAGATGTGACTATTGGTGATGACGGGGCATTGAGGATGCAAGGTCGGGTTTGTGTACCCAATGTCGATGGGCTTCGAGAGTTGATTCTAGAGGAGGACCATAGTTTGAAGTATTCCATTCATCTGGGGACCGCAAACAAGTACCAGGATTTGAGACAACACTATTGGTGGAGGCGAATGAATAAAGATATAGTTGGGTTTGTAGCTCGGTGCCTTAATTGTCAGCAGGTGAAGTATGAGCACCAGAGACTAGTGGGTTGCTTCTGCAGATAGAGATTCCGGAGTGGAAGTGGGAGCGAATCACCATGGACTTTGTAGTTGGGCTCCCATGGACTTTGAGAAAGTTCGATGCCATTTGGGTGATTGTGGAATGGCTGACCAAGTCCGTGCACCTCATTCCTGTGTGTACCACCCATTCTTCGGAGTGGTTGGCGGAGATTTATATCCGGAAGATTGTTCGTCTGCATGGTATTCGAGTTTCCATCATTTTAGATAGAGGTACTCAGTTCACATCATGGTTCTGGAGGGCCGTTCAGCATGAGTTGGGTACTCGGGTGGAGCTGAGTACAACCTTTTACCTTCAGACAGACGGGCAGTCCGAGCGCACTATTCAGATTCTTAAGGATATGCTTCGTGCGTGTGTGATTGAGTTTGGAGGGTCTTGGGATCAGTTATTTCTATTGGCGGAGTTTTCATACAACAACAGATATCAATCCAGCATTCAGATGGAACTGTATGAGGCTTTATATGGTCGGCGGTAGGCTGGATTGAGTCGGGTGAGGCTAGATTATTGGGCACATATTTGGTTCAAGATGCTTTGGAGAAGGTTAAGGTGATTCAGGATAGAATCCGTATAGCCCAGTTGTAACGACCCGGCAGGTCATTTTTTGAATTCATGCCCCGATCTCCCATTAACTATTTTCCCTAAGTTCATTTCTACTATTTTGGTTTGTCGGGACGTTCGGTGTTAGGATTTGGAGTGTTTTGGGACACTTAGTCCCTAAATGAGAGCTTAAAAGTTGAAAAATGGTCCGTATTCGGAACAGTATGAAGATGACCTCGGAATGGAAATTCGATGGTTCCGTTAGCTTCGTTAGGTGATTTCGGGGTTGGGAGCGTGTTCGGAATGTATTTTGAAGGTTCGTAGCTCATTTAGGCTTGAAATGCCGAAGTTTGAATTTTGAAGTTTCCGGTCCGATAACGAGTTTTTGATCAGAGGATAGGATTTGGATTCCGGAAGTTGTTGTAGCTCTGTCATGTCATTTGGGATGTGTGTGCAAAATTTCAGGTCATTCGGACAAGGTTTGGTTAGGTTTTTGATCGAAAGCGTCTTTTGGTAGAATTTGAAGTTCTTAGGCTTGAATCCTTGATTTAATCGGGTTTTCAGTGTTGTTTGAGGTGTTTTGAGGATTGGTACAAGTTCGAATGAGGTATTAGGTAGTATTGGTGCTTTTGGTTGAGGTTTCGGGGGCCTCGGGATGATTTCGGATGGTTAACGGGGTAAATTTCCAAGTTTGTTGCAGCTGGTATCTTTTTCTTCTGGTATTTTTGCTTCTGCGGCTTGGGAACCGCAGAAGCGGAGCCGCAAAAACGGAGCCGCGGAAGCGGCTTCTCCATCGAAAAAGCGAGTTTAGGCTATCTTCCAGGAAACCGCAGAAGTGGTAGCGCTTCTGCAGAAGCGGATCCGCTTCTGCAAGATGGGAACCGCAGAAGCAGAATCTAAAATTTTAATGAAACCGCAGAAGCGACTGGTGGTTCGCTTAAGTGGGACCGCAGAAGCGGTCCCTTGTCCGCGAAAGCGGAAACAACTGTGCAGAAAAAGAAAATTCGAGGGTTTAATTGCATAAGTTTGAAAAATCGATTGAGAGCACAGGAGAAGGCGATTTTTTGCGGGTTTTGAAGAGAAAATCATTGGGTAACGTTTCTTTGATCCTTTTTCATTATATTTCATCATTATATAGCTAAATACATCATTTGAATTCGAATTTAGGATCAAAAACTTGGTAATTTGGGGTAAAAGTTCATAGACAAAACTTTAGGGTTGTGAGGGGGCATTTGACCTTCGATTTGGGAGATTTTTATATGGTTAGACTCGTGAGAGTATGAGGGTTCTGAAAATGTAAAAATTATTCGATTCCGAGACGTTGGTTGGAGGGGAATTTTGGTTATTTTACTTATTTTCGTGCCCTAGCTCTAAATTTAACAGTGGAATCAGTTGTTTGCAATATTATTTACGATGTGTAATTGAATTGAATAGATTTGGGCCATTTGGAATCGGATACTTGTGGCAGAGGCGTGGTTTCTAGTGATATTGAGCCAATTCGAGGTGAGTGGCTTGTCTAACTTTGTGTGGGGGACCTTTCCCCTTAGGATTTGTTCTTGATATTTGAGTGCCTTGTACGCGAGGTGACGAGCGCGTACTTGAGCCGATTGGTGAAAATCCGGTTTTCTTAAGTTGTTAATATTTAACTTTCTTTCTTATTTGCCTTATCTTACTTGAAGCTTATTACTTGTGCTAGACTAGGAAAGCATGTCTACCTGACAAAATTGCCTAATTGTTTAAGTTGTTTAATCGTACTACATGAAGCATGCTAGGCTAGTTCTATCTGCTACTTCATTTTTCATACTTATCCCTTGGTTTGTTTCTGGCTGTGATTGCTCATTTACATTGGGACTACGGATGTGGGATTCCGGTAGCTTCCCCCCTTGTTTGTTTACTTTGGGACTAAGGGTTCGATTCCCGGGAGATCCCCCTGCACTTTTATTTTGGGACTACGGGACGGTAACCCGGGAGATCCCCTGCACATAAATGATTGGACTACGGGACGATATCCCGGGAGATCCTTTGATACTGGTACGAGAGTTGAACTATGGGACGGTATTCCGGGAGATCCATTGGACAGTTGAGGAGAGGGCTACAGGAAGGTATCCTGGGAGACCCTCATTGGTATTTGAGATTAAGTTGTGTTTACCCTGTGTTTCTGCTTTATCCTGGTAGTTATTATTGTTTCGTTGATTTGCCTTATTACACTGCTGCGTTTATTATTTTTGTCAGATTTCCACACTGTTAATCATTGCTACTGTTATATTTTTGCCTCAGTAGAGCCCTGACCTTTCCTCATCACTACCCAACTGAGGTTAGGCTTGGCACTTACTGAGTACTGCTTTGGTGTACTCATGCCCTTCCTGCGCATGGTTTTCATGTGCAGATCATACAGGTACCTCTACTTAGGCGCACTATCCTTGAGGCGAGGAGACATACGAAGACTTCGAGGTTTATCTGCAGCGTCCGCAGATCGAAGAGTCTTCTTCCTTATTCTAGTTGTAGAGCTGTTATCCTGTCATACTTTTGATGTAGTTATTCTAGAGATTAGAGTACTTATTGAAATTTTATTAGCCTGTATTTCCCGTGAGTTTCTGGGTTTTTGGATTTGGTTGTAGACTTCCGCATATTTTTTTTAGAGTTGTACAGGCCGGACAACCTTATACTCAGTTGTTATTTTTCATATGTTCAGTTTTAATTGGTTTTTCTGCAAATATTATATCTTTTCTACAATACTTGGCTTACCTGGTCGTGGGGACTAGGTGCCATCACGACATGTTCACGATCGGTGAACTAGGATCTTGACAAGTTGGTATCAAAGCACTAGGTTCATAGGAGTCATGGAACACAAGCCGGTTTCTTAGAGTCTCGCTGATCGGTATGGAAACGTCCGTATTTATCTACGAGAGGCTATGTAACTGTTTAGGAAAAAGCTTCATTTCTTTTGAATTCCTTGCCGTGCGATAATTTGATATCAATTCCTAACTTCTCTATTCTATTCTGTCACAGATGGTAAGGACACGTGCTACACGAGAGGACCAGGCACCCGCGCACCCTTCTGCCGCCGTCAGAGGCCGGGGCCGGGCTAGAGGTCGAAGATGCGCACGAGGTGCAGCCACAGCACTCGTGCGAGCTGCCGCTGAGGTACCACCAGCAAATCCAGTTGGAGCCAGGGCACCTGGTACACCTACCACAGCTACTACTACTCCAGCGCTCCAGGAGACTCTGGTCTCAGTTCATGAGCATGTACACTACCTTGGCTCAGGCAGGGTTGCTTCCCCTCGCTGCAGGCACATCCCAGGCTGGTGGAGGGGCCCAGACTCCCGCAGCCCGCACTCCTGAGCAGAGAGTGCCGATGGAGCGGGTCTCAGAGGTTATTCCTGTACCGCCTGCAGCACCAGCACAGCCCGAGGATGGGTCAGCTATCTCCGAGGACGAACAGCGTAGGCTAGAGAGGTTCAAGAAATATGATCCCCCAGTGTTCAGTGGCCTAGCATCAGATGACGCCTTGGGATTCTTGGAGGAGTGTCATCGCATTCTTCACAGTATGGGCATATTAGAGTCTAGCGGGGTTTCTTTCACCGCCTATCAGCTTCGGGGAGCTGCCTATGATTGGTGGCGTACTTATGAGTTGGACAGTCCAGTCGAGTCTGCCTCACTGACTTGGACCCAGTTCCCAGACATGTTTATGATGGAGTTTGTTCGCCAGAGCCTCAGGGATTCATGGCGTGCGGAGTTTGAGCATTTGCGCCAGGGTTCTATGACAGTCTCAGAGTATGCCATCCATTATACCATGTTGTCTAGACATGCACCGGCTTTGGTTGCCACAGTTCGGGAGAGAGTTTGGAGGTTTATTGAGGGTCTTATTCCGCCCATCCAGTCCAGCATGGATCCAGAGTTAGAGATGGATATTCCTTACCAGCAGGTAGTGAGCATTGCTAGGAGGATTGAGGGTATGCTCGCCAGGGAGCGAAGGGAGAGGGAGGCCAGGAGGTCTCGAGAGTCGGGTTACTACTCTGGTGCCCGTACCCTTTCAGTCGGTCGTTATGGTAGGGGTTATTCTGGTCGCCATGTACATTTAGCCTTGCCAGCAGCCGATAGTACTCCAGCTTCGCCTGTACCTCAGGAGCCTTATTACGCGCCTCGGCGCGGGGTGCTTCCAGAGGTCAGTCCAGCAGACCTAGATCTAGTCAGTCACAACCACCACGTCCTCCCAGAGCTTGTTTCGAGTATGGCGATACATGTCACATGGTCAGGACTGCCCCAGACTTGGTAGGGGTGCATCTTCACAGACTGCTCAGCGACAGCGTGCTTCTCAGAGTTCTCAGGTTATGGTTCCAGCTCCCACTGCTGCCCCACCTACCCAGCCAGCCAGGGGCAGAAGCCGGGGAGATAGGGGTCGCCCTCGTGAGAGGGGTCGGGCCAAATATTATTGCATTCCTGCTCGTACTGAGGCAGTTAACTCCGATTCTGTCATCACAGGTATTATTCTGGTGTGTCACAGAGAGGCATCGGTTCTATTCGATCCAGGCTCTACTTATTCATATGTGTCCTCTTATTTTGCTTCGCATTTGGGTGTACCTCGGGATTCTGTGAGTGCCCCCATTTATGTTTCTACTCCTGTGGGAGATTCTCTTATTGTGGACCGCGTTTATCGGTCATGTCTGATTACTATTCGTGGTTTTGAGACTAGGGCAGATCTATTATTACTCGGTATGGTTGACTTTGATATTATTCTGGGCATGGACTGGTTGTCGCCCCATCATTCTATTCTTGATTGTCACGCTAAGACCGTGACGCTGGCTATGCTAGGTATTCCACGTATTGAGTGGAGTGGTACTTTAGATCATACTCCCAACAGAGTTATCTCTTTCCTTAAAGCTCAACGTATGGTTTAGAAGGGGTGTGCCGCGTATTTAGCTTATGTGAGAGATGTCAGTGTTGACACTCATTCTGTTGATTCAGTTCTAGTGGTACAGGACTTCCCCGATGTGTTTCCAGCTGATCTTTCGGGCATGCCACCTGATAGAGATATCAATTTTGGCATTGATCTATTGCCGGGCACTCAGCCCATTTTTATTCCTTCATATCGCATGGATCCTCCTGAGTTGAAGGAGTTGAAGGATCAATTGCAGGGATTGCTGGGTAAGGGTTTTATTCGGCCCAGTGTTTTCCATGGGGTGCTCCTGTCTTGTTTGTGAAGAAAAAGGATGGTTCTATGCGTATGTTCATTGACTATCGCCAGTTGAACAAAGTTACAGTGAAGAACCGATATCCTTTACCTCGTATTGATGATCTGTTTGACCAGCTTCAAGGCGCACAAGTGTTTTCCAAGATTGATTTGCACTCAAGTTATCATCAGTTGAAGATTCGGGAGCCAGATATCCCAAAGACTGCTTTCAGGACTCGGTATGGTCATTACGAGTTCCTTGTTATGTCTTTTGGGCTGATTAATGCCCCGACAGCTTTTATGCATTTGATGCACGGTGTATTCAGGCCATATCTTAACTCATTCGTTATCGTTTTTATTGATGATATTTTGGTATATTCCTAGAGTCGGGAAGATCATGAGCAACACCTGAGGACAGTGCTTCAGACTCTGAGAGAGAAGAAATTATATGCAAAGTTCTCAAAATGTGAGTTCTGGCTGAGTTCTGTGGCACTCTTAGGTCATGTGGTATCGAGTGAGGGCATTCGAGTGGATCTGAGGAAAGTGGAGGTCGTGCAAAGTTGTCCCAGGCCCTCCTCAACTACAGAGATTCACAGTTTCCTTGGCTTGGCGGGTTATTACCATCTCTTTGTGCAGGGGTTTTCATCGATTACGGCCCCTATGACTAGATTGACTCAAAAGGGTGCCCCATTTATGTGGACAGAGGAGTGTGAGGTGAGCTTCCAAAAGCTCAAGACAGCTTTGACTTCAGCCCCAATCTTGATGCTGCCTACTGGTTCGAGGCCTTATACAGTTTATTGTGATGCCTCATGGGTTGGACTTGGAGTGGTGTTGATGCAGGACGGTAGGGTGATTGCCTATGCGTCCAGACAGTTAAAGGTGCATGAAAAGAACTACCATGTCCACAATCTTGAGTTAGCTGCTATTGTTCATGCCTTGAAGATCTGGCATCATTATTTGTACGTGGTGCCTTGTGAGATCTATACCGACCATCGGAGTTTGCAGCACTTGCTTAAGCAGAAGGACCTGAATATGCGTCAGAGGAGATGGTTAGAGTTGTTAAAGGATTATGATATTACTATTCTTTATCACTCTGGCAAGGCCAATGTAGTAGTTGATGCCTTGAGTCACCGGGCGGAGAGTTTGGGGAGTTTGGCATATTTACCAGCCTCAGAGAGACCTATGGCGATGGATGTTCAGGCCTGAGCCAGCTAGTTCGTGAGATTGGACCTTTCGGAGCCCAGTCGGGTTCTAGACTATGTGGTTTCTTGATCTTCCCTATTTGCTCGTATCAGGGAGCGGCAGTATGATGACCCTCACTTGTTGTTCTTCAGGACAGAGTTCAGCGCGGTGATCAGGGATGTGACCATCGGGAATGATGGGGTATTGAGGATGCAGGCCGGGTTTATGTGCCCAATGTCGATGATCTTCGAGAGTTGATTCTAGCAGAGGCCCATAGCTCACGGTATTCCATCCATTCGGGTGCCGCGAAGATGTATCAGGACTTGAGGCAGCACTACTGTTGGAGGCGGATGAAGACGGATATAGTTAACTATGTGTCTAGACGCCTCAACTGCCAGCAGGTGAAGTATGAGCACCAGCGTCCGGGTGGGTTGCTTTAGCAGATTGAGATCCCAGAGTGGAAGTGGGAGTGTATCACCATGGACTTCGTATCTGGACTCCCGCGGAGGGTGAAGAAGTTTGATTCTATTTGGGTCATTGTGGGTCGGCTGACCAATTCCTCTCATTTCATACCTGTGTGTACCACTTATTCATCGGAGCGGTTGGCGGAGATTTATATCATGGAGATCGTCCATTTGCATGGTATTCCAGTTTCTATAATCTCAGACAGAGGTACTCAGTTTACATCGCGGTTCTGGAGAGCCGTGCAGTAGGAGTTAGGCACTCGGGTGGAGTTGAGCACGACATTTCACCCCCAGACGGACGGACAGTCCGAGCGCACTATTCAGATTTTGGAGGATATGCTCTGTGCGTGCGTGATTGAGTTTGGAGGGTCATGGGATCATTTCCTGCCACTGGCAGAGTTTTCTTATAACAACAGTTTCAGTCCAGCATTCAGATGGCGCCGTATGGGGTCTTATATGGTAGGAGGTGTAGATCTCTGGTGGGTTGGTTTGAGCCGGGTGAGGCTAGGCTATTGGGCACAGAGATGGTTCAGGATGCAATGGAGAAGGTTAAGGTGATTCAGGATAGACTTCGTGCAGCCCAGTCCAGACAGAAGAGTTATGCGGACAAGAAGGTTCGTGATGTTGCATATATGGTAGGTGAGCGAGTTCTGCTTCGGGTCTTGCCTATGAAGGGCGTCATGAGGTTTGGAAAGAAAGGGAAGCTGAGTCCGAGGTTTATTGGGCCTTTTGAGATCTTGAGGCGAGTTGGGGGGTTGCATATGAGCTTGCCTTACCTCCCAGCCTAGCCAAAATTCATCCGGTATTTCATGTTTCGATGCTCCGGAGATATCACGGTGATCCGTCGCACGTGTTGGATTTCAGTTCAGTCCAGTTGGATAAGGATCTATCCTATGTTGAGGAGCCAGTGGCCATTTTGGACAGGCAGATCAGGAAGTTGAGGTCAAAGAACATTGCTTCAGTGAAGGTCCAGTGGCGGGGTCAGCCGACAGAGGAGGCGACTTGGGAAACTGAGCAGGATATGTGCAGCCAGTACCCTCATCTTTTTGCTACTTTAGGTATGTTCTCTATGCTCGTTCGAGGACGAACGAATGTTTAAGTGTAGGAGGATGTAATGACCCGGCCGGTCATTTTTGGAATTCACGCCCCGATCCCCCATTAACTATTTCCCTAAGTTCATTTCTGCTATTTTGGTTTGCCGGGACGTTCGGTGTTAGGATTCGAAGAGTTTGGGACACTTAGTCCCTAAATGAAAACTTAAGAGTTGAAAAATGGTCTGTATTCGGAACAGTATGAAGACGACCTCGGAATGGAAATTCGATGGTTTCGTTAGCTACGTTAGGTGATTTCGGGGTTGGGAGCGTGTTCGGAATGTATTTTGGAGGTTTGTAGCTCATTTAGGCTTGAAATGCTGAAGTTCGAATTTTTAAAGTTTCCGGTCCGATAGCGAGTTTTTGATCCGAGGGTAGGATTTGGATTCCGGAAGTTGTTGTAGCTCCGTCATGTCATTTGGGATGTGTGTGCAAACTTTTAGGTCATTCGGACGAGGATTGGTTAGGTTTTTGATCGAAAGCATATTTTGATAGAATTTGAAGTTCTTAGGCTTGAATCCTTGATTTAATCGGGTTTCCGGTGTTGTTTGAGGTGTTTTGAGGATTGATACAAGTTCGAATGAGGTATTAGGTGGTATTGGTGCTTTTGGTTGAGGTTTCAGGGGCCTCGGGATGATTTCGGATGGTTAACGGGGTAAATTTCCAAGTTTGTTGCAGCTGGTATCTTTTTCTTCTGGTATTTCTGCTTCTGCGGCTTGGGAACCGCAGAAGCGGAGCCGCATAATCGGCTTCTCCATCGCAGAAGCTAGTTTGGGCTGTCTTCCAGGAAACTGCAGAAGCGGATCCGCTTCTGCAAGATGGGAACCGTAGAAGCAGAATCTGAAACTTTAAATAAAACCGCAGAAGCGGCCGGTGGTTCGCTTAAGCGGGACCGCAGAATCGGTCCCTTGTCCGCGAAAGCGGAAATAACTGTGCAGAAATAGAAAATTCGAGGGTTTAATTTCATAAGTTTGAAAAATCGATTGAGAGCACGGGAGAAGGCGATTTTTAGTGGGTTTTGAAGAGAAAATCATTGGGTAACGTTTTTTTGATCCCTTTTCATTATATTTCATCATTGTATAGCTAAATACATCATTTGAATTTGAATTTAGGATCAAAAACTTGGTAATTTGGGGTAAAAGTTCATAGCCCAAACTTTGGGGTTTTGAGGGGGCATTTGACCTCCTATTTGGGAGATTTTTATATGGTTAGACTCGTGAGAGTACGAGAGTTCTGAAAATGTAAAAATTATTCGATTCCGAGACGTTGGCTAGAGGGGCATTTTGGTCATTTTACCTATTTTCGTTCCCTTGCTCTAAATTTAATAATGGAATCAGTTGTTTGCAATATTATTTATGATGTGTAATTGAATTGAATAGATTTGGGCCATTTGGAATCGGATACTCGTGGCAGAGGCGCGGTTTCTAGTGATACTGAGCCGGTTCGAGGTAAGTGGCTTGTCTAACTTTGTGTGGGGGACCTTTCCCCTTAGGATTTGTTCTTGATATTTGAGTGCCTTGTACGCGAGGTGACGAGCGCGTACTTGAGCCGATTGGTGAAAATCCGGTTTTTCTTAAGTTGTTAATATTTAACTTTCTTTCTTATTTGCCTTATCTTACTTGAAGCTTATTACTTGTGCTAGACTAGGAAAGCATGTCTACCTGACAAAATTGCCTAATTGCTTAAGTTGTTTAATCGTACTACGTGAAGCATGCTAGGCTAGTTCTATCTACTATTCTGTTTTTCATACTTATCCCTTGGTTTGTTTCTGGCTGTGATTGCGCATTTACATTGGGACTACGGATGTGGGATTCCGGTAGTTCCCCCTCCCCCTTCCCCCCCCCTTTTGTTTACTTTAGGACTACGGGTTCGATTCCCGGGAGATCCCTCTGCACTTTTATTTTGGGACTACGGGATGGTATCCCGGAGATCCCCTGTACATAAATGATTGGACTACGGGACGGTATCCCGGGAGATCCTTTGATACTGGTACGAGAGTTGGACTACGGGACGGTATCCCGGGAGATCCATTGGACAATTGAGGAGAGGGCTACAGGACGGTATCCTGGGAGACCCTCATTGGTATTTGAGATTGAGTTGTGTTTACCCTGTGTTTCTGCTTTATCCTGGTAGTTATTATTGTTTCGTTGATTTGCCTTATTACACTACTGCATTTATTATTTTTTATCAGATTTCCACACTGTTAATTATTGCTACTGTTATACTTTTGCCTCAGTAGAGCCCTGACCTTTCCTCGTCACTACCCAACTGAAGTTAGACTTGGCACTTACTGAGTACCATTGTGGTGTACTCATGCCCTTCCTGCGCATGTTTTTCATGTGCAGCTCATACATGTACCTCTACGTAGGTGCACTATCCTTGAGGCGAGGAGACATACGGATACTTCGAGGTATATCTGCAGCGTCCGCAGACCGAAGAGTCTTCTTTCTTATTCTAGTTGTAGTTCTGTTATCCTATCATACTTTTGATGTAGTTATTCTAGAGATTAGAGTGCTTATTGAAATTCTATTAGCCTATATTTCCCGTGAGTTTTCGGGTTTTGGGATTTGGTTGTAGACTTTCGCATATTCTTTTAAGAGTTGTACAGGCCGGACGGCCTTATACTCAGTTGTTATTTTTCATATATTCAGTTTTAATTGGTTTTTCCGCAAAATATTATATCTTTTCTGCAATACTTGGCTTACCTGGTCGTGGGGACTAGGTTCCATCACGACATGTTCACGATTGGTGAACTAGGGTCGTGACACCAGTCCAGACAGAAGAGCTACGCAGACCGGAAGGTTCGTGATGTTTCCTATATGGTTGGAGAGCGGGTCCTGTTTTGGGTATCGCCTATGAAGGGCGTTATGAGATTTGGGAAGAAAGGGAAGTTGAGTCTGAGGTTTATTGGTCCTTTTGAGATATTGCGGTGTGATGGGAGGTTGCTTATGAGCTTGCCCTACCTCCCAGCTTGGCAGGAGTTCATCCAGCATTTAATGTTTCGATGCTCCGGACGTACCATGGTGATCCGTCGCACGTATTGGATTTTAGTTTAGTTTAGTTGGACAAGGATCTATCCTATGTTGAGGATCCAGTGACAATATTGGACAGGCAGGTTAGAAAGCTGAGGTCAAAGAACATTGCATCAGTGAAGGTTCAGTGGCGGGGTCAGCCGGTCGAGGAAACGACCTGGGAGACCAAGCAGCATATGCGTAGCCATTACCCTCATCTTTTCACTACTTCAGGTATGTCTCTATGCTCGTTTGATGATGAACGAATGTTTAAGTGTAGGAGGATGTGACGACCTGGACGGTTGTCTTAAGAATAATGCCCTGATCTTCTATTAACTACATTTCCCGTATTTGTTTCAGCTATTCTGAATTGCCGGGATGTTCGATTTTGAGTTTTGGAGTATTTTGGGACATTTAGTCTCTAAAGGCGAGCTTAAGCTTTAGAATTCGGATCGTAGTTACGGCCCCGAAATGGACTTCCGTTGGTTCCGTTAGCTCCGTTGGGTGATTTGGGATTTAGGAGCATGTTCGGATTATGTTATGGAAGTCTGTAGCTAATGTAGGCTTGAAATGCCGAAAGTTAATTTTTTTTAAGTTTCTGGTTCGATAATAAGATTTTGATCTGATGGTCAGAATGGAATTACATAAGTTGGAATAGCTCCGTAGTGTTGAATGTGATGTGTGTGCAAACTTTTAGGTCATTTTGACGAGGTTTGATAGACTTTTTGATCGAAAGCGTAAATTTAGAGTTTTGGAGTTCTTAGGCTAAATCCGTAGTTGATTCGTCGTTTCGATATTATTTTAGGTGTTTTAAGGATTGTTATATGTTTGGACAATGGTATTGGACTTGTTTGGGCTTTCGGTTGAGGTCTCGGGGGCCTCGGGATGGTTTCGGAAGGTTGTCGGAAGAATTGGGAGTTTGTTGAGGAGCCGCAGAAGCGGCCGTATCATTGCAGAAGGGAAAATGGGGAAAAACAGTAGGAGCCGCAGAAGCGGGAGATTTACCGCAGAAGTGGTATCGCATCTGCGTATGGGGAGTAGCAGGTGCAAAACGCTGAGTTAGTGATTTGTCGCAGATGCGAGCTTTGTTCCGCAAAAGCGGGACCGCAGAAGCGGATTAGCTGGGCAGAACATATAAATAGTTGTCTTCGCGAATTTGAGTTATTTTCACCTGTTTTCAAACGGGAAGAATCCTTGGGGAACATTTTCAGAGGAATTCATTAGGGTAAGTTCTTTGGTCCTTAAACTCGTTATTGAGGTGATTTTTATCATTTTAAGCATGAAAAGTTAAGAAAAATCAGTGGTAAATTGAGGATTAGGGCTTGATTAACTAGAGACTTTCGAGTGATGATTTGAGGGACCATTTGACGTCCGATTTTGGTACTTTTGGTATGATTGAACTCGTGAGAGTGTGAGAATTCTGAAAATATAAATTTTACCTGATTTCGAGATGTGGGCCCAAGGGACGTTTTGATCATTTTATCTAATTTCGCGTATTAGCTTATAATCTATTTGTAGAATCAGTTAATTGAAGTGTTATTTACATTATGCAATTGAACTGAATAGATTTGGGTCATTTGAATTCGAGTACTCGTGGCAAGAGCATGGTTTCGGGTTGATTTTGAGCTAGTTCGAGGTAAGTGGCTTGCCTAACCTTGTGTGAGGGGCTTCCCCTTAGGATTTGGTATTATTGATAATTGAAATGCCTTATACATGAGGTGAGGAGTGCGAACTTGTGCTAATTATTGAAAATCCGATTTTTGCTAAGTAGTTAGAATTGTGTTTTCTTCTCCTGTTATTATTACTTGCAATTTAAGCTTGTAGTTAGCTTAGGGAAGCATGTCTAACTGACCTACCTGCTATACTTGCTCAAACTGTTTTTACTTGAATTTTGTGCAGCATGCTAGACTAGAATTACCGTTTTCCTTGATATGAAAATTGACATTGCTGAATATTCTTCCTGTTGCTGTAGTGTATTCACATTGGAATTACGGATGTGGAATTCCGGTAGATCTCCTTGCACAGTGTTATGGAACTACGGGACTGCACCCGGTAGGTTTCCCCAGCATTGGGTATTTATATTTGGGATTATGGATCGAGATTCCAGTAGATCCCCGTGCACTGATA
>MU770984.1:40948-56912 GCA_026770625.1 Nicotiana glauca | reverse complement strand
GTGTGTATATATATATATATATATATATATATATATATATATATATATATATATATATATATGATGATGGACTACGAGACGGTATCCCGGGAGATCCACTGGAAAGTTATAATTGAGACTACAGGACGATATTCGGGAAGGTACCCCGGTTGTTATCTCGGTTGAGTTGTACTTCCTTTCCATGATTATTTTATCTCTGTTCTAGTTGTTTTTGTTCTTTCTATTCTATGTTATTTCTTACTGTTGCTCTTAATTATAATGTCTTATTCTACACTGTTATACCTTGTATTTGTTTAACCTCAGTAGGGCCCTGACCTTCCTCGTCACTACCCGACCGAGGTTAGGCTTGGCACTTACTGAGTACCGTTGTGGTGTACTCATGCCCTTTCTGCACATGTTTTTCATGTGCAGATCCAGGTACTTCCACTCAGTCTTATTATCCTTGAGGCGAGGGGCTTCTGTAGAGACTTCGAGGTATATCTGCCGCATCCGCAGACTGAGAAGTCCCTTTCTATTTTTCTGTAGTAGTATCGCCCTTCAGTATTTTCGTTTCATTGTTAGATATTCTGGAGATAGATGTTGTAGATATTCAAAGGCTTATGATCATGAGATTCCGGGTTTTGGGAAACTAGTTTTTGAGCGTTGTTATTGTATATGCCGAGCGGCACTTTAAACACTATTTCGGTTTTAATATTCTTTCGCAAATTGGTTTATTATTTCGCATTGCTAGGCTTACCTAGTCGTAAAAATTAGGTGCCGTCACGATGATTCACGGAGGACAAACCGGGGTCGTGACAAGTTATTAATTCCCACTCCGGAGGAGGAGGAGAAAAAGAAGAAGTTATTAATTTCCACTATGTTCTATTTAAACCATTTTATTTCTCTCCTTAATCAAACCTATTCATTTTCCGAAAATTAAAAACAAATAATAGCGATATTACACAGAAAGAAAAAAAATAAAATTTTCAACCACATCATATAACGACATAGGTTTTTGGGGAGAAACAATAAGACGTACAATACATTTTTATTCATAAACAAAAACATCCTGGCACTTAACACACCAAGAGGAACCTATTAACTTAATACATATATATAATATTTTCGTAAATCCAGATGTCATACATATATGTAAGTCATAAGTTGTAACAAAAAATGGTCTCATATATATGCACAAAACAGAATCTGTGTGCACAACTATATATTAAGAAAGCGAGATAATACAGTAGATTCCTATTGTTTTTCGATTACCTTCTCTGCAGTAACATTAATCTTAGATTCGTCATATCAGACATAGATAAGTTCCAACCATTTGGTACTTGAACAATTAATTTTCTTAACACAAAGAATTAACGTTTTTTTTTTTTTTTTTTTTGAAAAAAGACACACTCCCTTCCACGGTATGTCCAAGTATTATTCTCAAAAGAAACGTCAGTAAAATGAGCCAAATTTAAACTTTGAAGGATGGTAAAAATAGCAAAAGTTAATCCAGAACTAAAGTAAGAATTACTTGGAAACGGTTAAGAAGGTGCACAATTAAGTTATCTAGATTACTTTAAAAATCAAAGACCAGAACCTTGTCACTTTTTTTTGTTCTCTGGTATTAGTTCTTTTTTATATACCTTTGAGGATAAGATATATTATATAATGAGAAACCAAAAGTTCTAATTGATTGATCCTAATAATTTAATTACTAACAACAATTATAATTTTTTATTACCCTCTCTTATTTCACAATAAATAAGTAAAAACTGAAAATATCAAACAATCAAATAATTGGTAGATAAAGGAACCCGCACAATTTATATTCCAATAAACAAAGTCATTTTGTATAAACAGACACTTGAATATAATTTCAAGAAATATTACAAAAAGATGAGGCCTCCAACCATTTGACAAATAAAATTATCTCTGGATTGTTAAAATTCACAACCCATATATCTAAAAACCTTTTTGCAGTGTAAAGATATAGTTGCCGATCTCTCATCTTCTTCAAATTTAAGATCGTGCCTGTATTGGTCAAAATATGACAGCGATGGACGATCAAACTGGAATACCGCCCAAATGGTGGGATAGTGAAAGATATCACGAAATTGCCTTAAACCACGTATCCATGGTATGTGTTACGATTAAGAATCACACTTAGAGAATGACGACGCCAACGATCGTGGTACAGAAATACATTCATCCAAGAATACAACAAATTTAAAGGGGGCTTCTTCTCTTTCCTTCGCTCTGTAATCTTCTGGATAGTAAAAAGGTCTCAAGAACTCTTGGGTCAAAGAACTGATTCCTCAAATATGATGTAAATAATACTCTCCATCGATTGGTGAGAGGAAAACTATCAATAAGACCGATTGCCCTACTTTATCTCATCCCATATTTTTTGCTTTATTGATAGAACTGGAACTTATTATGCTTGACTAAGATTTACCTCTTCATCTTCATCAATTGATTTATTCAAAAAGGTTTCAATATCTTTTGGTCAAACAATTTGACGCCGTCTGTGGGGATTTCTTAGTCAAAGTTCATAGTCTCCTTCAGATCGAAACCTGGAAACGTAATCATTCACCAAAAAATAATGGTGAGTGAACCTCACGTGCTAATCCAGAGAACAATTCTGGATGGAAATAGAAGTTACAATCAAATCTCCGTGCAAAGCTTACAAGAGAAGACAACTCTCAGCACGCAAATTCCATAAAGGAATAGGAATGTCTTACAGAATAACCCGTGCATCAAATGAGCCGCAAACCTAACCTACACAAAGCCAAGACATGCAAAAAAAGGGGGGAAGGCCAAATACGACAGCCAATTGCACAAAACATTATGTCATCAACCACATAAAAGTCAGGCAAAGAAAATATGTCATAAGGTTGTCATCGCCCGTTGGTTTATCGGATCAATGTAAGGAAGAGTTCATCTCGGCTCACCTTATGTTGCTTTCTTGAACAGGGACGTGAGCATCGCACGAGCGAGCGATTAAAGAAGCACTTCGGCTAAAGAGTAGAAAGATTAACACAAAATAACCTGAACCTTGCCAAGTCTCATACACCTCAGCTCCTAGGCAGTGACGTCCCCCCAAGTCATGCCCCTCCCTACCAGGTACGTCCCAATCGGGATCCCCCCGCGGGAACTTCGAATGGAGCGGGAAGGGAGACGTCACCAAGTTGAAGGGGCTGAACAAGGAAATTTTAATATATACATAAAACATATGTTGGCAAAATAACAACGTTCAATACCCTCCAGCATCGCACCCTCCAGATCTAAGAAAACTAGGACTAACGACGGGTTAATATTTCGACGAAAGCTCGAAATAACACCCTTAAGTCCAAGATCCATCACCAAAGAGAAGAGTTCGACCTCAATCTAACAACGACGGGTTAATATTTTGACAAAAGCTAGAAATAACACCCCTAAGGCCAAAAGCAATCGCCAAAGAGAAGAGTTCGACTTTGATCGAACAACAACGGGTTAATATTTAGACGAAAGCTCGAAATAACGCCCTTAATGCCAAGGGACATCGCCAAAGAGAAGAGTTCGACCTCGATCGAACAACAACGGGTTAATATTTCGACAAAAGCTCGAAATAACACCCTTAAGGCCAAGGGTCATCGCCAAAGAGAAGAGTTCGACCTTGATCGAACAATGACGGGTTAATATTTCGACGGAAGCTTGAAATAACTCCCTTAAGGACAAGGGTCATCGCAAAAGAGAAGAGTTCGACCTCTATCGAACAACGACGGGTTAATATTTCGACGAAAGCTTGAAATAACACCCTTAAGGCTAAGGGCCATCGCCAAAGAGAAGAGTTCGACCTTGATCAAACAACGACGAGTTAATATTTCGGCGAAAGCTCGAAATAACACCCTTAAGGCTAAAAGCCATCGCCAGAAAGGACTGGGACTCAAGGCGGGTTAACACTTTAATGAAGGTTCTAAATTACACCTCTAAGGCTGAGAGCCATCGCCAAAAATAAGAACCCCCCCCCCCCCGATCGGTCTTGATCGAATAAAGATAGGTTAACATTTCGATGAAAGTTTGAAATAATACCCATAACGCTAAAAGCCACCGCCAGAAAGGACTGGGACTCAAGGCGGGTTAACACTTTAATGAAGGTTCTAAATTACACCTCTAAGGCTGAGAGCCATCGCCCAAAATAAGAACCCCCCCCCCCCCGATCGGTCTTGATCGAATAAAGATAGGTTAACATTTCGATGAAAGTTTGAAATAATACCCATAACGCTAAAATCCACCGCCAGAAAGGACTGGGGCTCATGACAGGTTAACATTTCGATGAAAGTTCGAAACGATACCCTTAAGGCTAAGAGCCATTGCCAAAAAAAATCGAGACTTGTGACAGGATGATATTTTGATATAAGCTCGAAAAGAAACATCCCTACGGCTAAGGTTATTATAAGAGGAAAGAGTTTGATACCACTCGAATTGTGACGGGATAGTACTTCGATACGTGTTCCGAGATACCATCCCAACATTAAAAGCCATCATCGACATCCTGCTCAATCTATGCGGTATTAAACTACATGAGAATCAGGAATCCACCGCTCGAGAATCTACTTCTCTGTGCCAAAGTTATGAAAAATAAAAATAAAAGAGAGAACAGGAGAGAGACAGTAATGAAAAATTCCTTTTTATATAAAGCTACTACCCAAACAGCTACAGATTACATACGACTCAAACCAACAGAATCCTGGAAAAAACAATTAAAAAAAAATACAACAACTCTTTCACTCGGCGTCATCATCCTCTCCATCGTCTCCAGGAAGTCCTCCTTCATCATCAACACCCTCATTGTCCTACGGCATTGCAGGGTCATATCCGTAATTAATATGAGCCTCTCGTGCCTTCGCCCTTGCTCCTTCATATGCAGCCTCGGGAACATTACCGCCTCCCACAGACTCTTGTATATGACCCGCTAGACTTCAGCATAAACCCAAAGCTCATGCAAATGACGGGGAACGACAGCAGAGGAAGACTTAACTTGAGCCAATAGTTGCTCCTTTTCGGCCTCAAGAGCAGCGACCCGGTCCCCTAAGGTCGATGTCTCCCAGTCGATCTCACCAATACGCTCTTCAAGACTCGCTTCCATTAGCGTAACCGTCGCCCTCTCCAATTCCTGCTTGGATTGGAGGATGTGGATAGTGTTCTCTAAAGCCGCCGCCCTTGCCAAAGCCGATGACCAGGCACTCTCGATGTTTTTCACCCGGCAACCTTTCTCTCAAACTCGGTCAACTTTCCCATCCGCTCCGCACTCATCGTCTCAACCCTAATAAGATTCTGATCCATCTCAGATTGCATCGACCTCAGCTTCTCTCGAAGATATTCGCACTCTGCATCAACCTCTTTGCCCAACTCAAACTCTTCGTCCTTTGCACGAAGTTTCTCCTCGAGTACGCTACTTCTTCGAATAGCTTCCATCAATTGCTAGTCCCTCTTCTCTAATTCCTCGCCAAGGGATGGATTACCCGCACTCTCCCTCAGTCGCTCGTGCAACTCACGACACTTGTTGTAGTAACACTGGTATTTCTCCAACATTGTCAAAAAAATCTTCGCCCGAGTGTCTGCTCTATGAATGCTCTCGATCTCCACCATATACGTCTGAGAAACAAAGAAGTTTGTTAAGATTAAGGTCGAAAAGAACGAAGAAGACAAAAAGAGAGAAACTTACCCTCAAGCCCATAGCTGCCACTTCATGCATCAAATCAATGTCATAGACATCCAGGAGAGCTTGACTCTCAGTAGCACATCACATAAGGTCAAATTACGGCACCAGGTCCTCCATATCTACCAGGAGATTAATACCCAGTAAGATTTCAAGTATACAAGAAGGACCTCCCGAATGTACTATCGTACGAGTAAAACCCTCCTCAAATATCCTGACATCGTCAGGATCAAGATCAGACTCAGATTTGTATCCATCGACCACAACACCGTCTCCCATTTCTGTGGCCGAGGAGGAAGCACGACCTGGCATGGAAGATAAAGGCCCGTCCAAAAAAACAACAGCCCCAGGATTCTGAGCCCTCGTAGTGGTGGGATGTTGATCGGTCGCAATGGATGGAATCTCTAACAGAAGGTTAGGAACAACAACTGGCTCAATGACCGTAGATGGAGTAGCATCAATTCCCGCTTCAGACACCGTCGGAGTGAAATCACCTTCAAACGTACCATAGTCGAGAGAGTCGCTTCAAACTCTACCTGCCGCCTTTTTGGTGGCCCTTCCCCGTCCTCGGTATGAGAAGATTCTCCTATCACGTAGGTGGTAGGGTCAGAGTATCAGACCGGGGGGCAGCCTTCGTACGCGTGGCTGCGACTGTAGCCTCAATAGAAGCAGCCATTGATGAAGGCTAGGTAGCGGTCCCTGAGACAGGGCGGGCAGATGATGTAGGCTGGCAAAATGTAAGCAGAGGAGGCCTCGCCCTGCGCACTCTCCCTGGCATCAACAAATATCACATAAACTACAAAGTAAAAAAAAGGATAATGGGAAACAAAACTAACGTTACTCACCGGTAAGGGCCTTGTGTCCATATCTCTCATAGAAGGATGACCAGGTGTGGACTCCCCCTGTACAAGGAAGGATTATGTTCACCCACTCACGAATATCATAAACGGGCAGAGGGGGTAGTTTCGTGGATATAAGTACAAAAACAACTATAAGTACAGACCAAAAAGAAGTAGTCGACCTATATTCCGACCAGAGATGTAAAAACTTATGTGCAAAATTCCATTTCTCGCGGAATCCCATAGGATCCGCCACAAGGTGCTCGGTCCACACATAAAAGTAATTCTCGAAGAAATGACGGTTGGTTCTATCGTCTATCTTAACTACCAAGCTTCTCGCTCCTCGGTGGCACATATGAATCATAGTGCCTTGGATGAGTTGAGGAGAAAAGATGTTAAGCATATGCCTCAAAGTGATCTCATGACCAGCCAGCTCCGCAAACTTGAGCAACATAAGGAATAATTTGTACAAGTGCGGAGAAAGTTGGGCCGGGCATACCTCGTGGAAGCAGCAAAAATCAACCACCAATAAAGGAAGAGGAAACGTATAACCAACAATGAAGGGATAAGCGTAAAACGCACAATATCCCGGATGATCAAAATAAACTATGCCGTTCCCCTCCGCCAGTAGTATTTCGACGTGGTGGGGAATTCCCCACCTGGCTCTCAGTTCAGCGATCCCTTCTCCGTCCATGACAGAGGGACTAGGTTCCGGTTCTTCTCCGGCTGGGCTGTGAAAGTCGTTCCAGGATTTTCCTGGGCGAGGTAAGATCTCAGCCACCGCCGGAACCTCTTGGTCTTCTACTACTTCTCCCCCTCTGGTAGCAAGAATATCATTTTTCGGCACCGGAGTAGTGGCTGCATTGTCAATACGGGAAGAGTTGCCACCCATTTATGCATATCTAATAGTGCAAAGGGATGGAAGAAAAAGAAAGTAAATGGATTGAAATGAAGGTTTCTGGTTAGACGAAAAAAATTAAAAAACTTAGAGTATCAGAAAAAGAAGGATTCACGAAATTCTTTCTGCGAAGGTAAGTAAGTGTGTCAATCAAATGGCATCTTCCTCCTATTTATAAGTGATATAAATTTTCAAGCACGAAACCCAAGAGTTGCCAATTAAAGCTGATAGGACACGAAACGGTTCAATCCCCAATAAACGTGCATCATAATGGCAGCAACCACGAACGATACTTCACATCAAGTGACGTTTCGATTCGAAAAACGGTCGCGATGGTCCAGTAGTAACGATTGAAACGTTGCACCGTTAACTCAATTTAAAAACCACATCCAATGAACAGTCAGAATTCTACGGGGTATATAAAAATTGTAATCCGTCCACCAGAGCAGACAAGAGACGATCCCGACGAACGGAGAGATTAACTGTATTTGTCAAAATCTGACAGCGATGGTCGACCAAACCGAAATACCGCCCAAATGGCGGGATAGTGAAAGATATCACGAAATTGCCCCAAACCACGTACCCATAGTATGTGTTACGATTAAGAATCACATTCAGAGAATGATGACGCCAACGGTCGTGGTACAGAAATGCATTCATCCAAGAATACAACAGATTCCATGACTATATATAGAAGGGGAGAACCTCCCTAAAAGAGGGCTTCTTCTCTTTTCTTTCCTCTGTAATCTTCTGAATAGTAAAAAGGTTTCAAGACCTCTTGGGTCAAAGATCTGATCCCTCAAATATGATGTAAACAATACTTTCCAACGATTGGTGGGAGGAAAATTATAAATAAGACTGATTGCCCCTACTTTATCTCATCCCATATTTTCTGCTTTATTGATAGATCTGGAATTTATTATGCTTGTTTAAGATTTATTTCTTCATCTTCATTAATTGATTTATTAAAAAAGGTTTCAATATTTTTTGGTCAAACAGTGACCACCATTATGTAAACAAAGTAGAAAAGATTATCTCCAAATATCATTTAATAGGGAATATATAACAAAGAAAGGAATATTGGTAAGAATATTGCAGTTAGAATATCAGGATCATCAGATTTCGCTCTCTGTGCCTCTTTGTCGCACACTCGTACTCCTTGAAAAGCCTTGCCCTTGAAGCGTACATCGTCATTGGATCTCCAGTATAATCAGCACAAATACTTCAAAGCTTGGAATAATCTTAAACCAACTGATTTTGTTTGATCAGAATTGGGGTAAAAGGACAACATATATAATTAGTGTATTTTCAGTTACAAGTTAATTAGTTAATTATTCTTTTTTATATTCCATAACTGAAATCCTCTTATAATTGAGCATTAATTACATTTTTAAACATTCCATAACTGAAATCTCTCTATAAACCTTATTTGTTTTCCTTTAGTTCACTTCTGTGGGTAGTAAACGAGTTCTTTGTATTAAAATAGAGCAAAAATCTCAATAAAAAAAAAAGAGAGAAAAGATAAATAGGTTTCTTGGCCAAAGAGAGGTGCCAAGTCACCTTTTTTCATTCCCTCCTTTATATAGATTTACTAGTATAGATTTATATAGATAGATAGATTAACTTCTTTTTTTCCAACAAAAAATACTAGAATTTTTCAACGGCCGGTCCTCCACTTATATCGTTATAAATGTTAACTACAAAAGACTTGTTACAAAATAATAAAAGAAGAGCAAAGCTGAGAGAGAAAGAGAATTCTAATTGATAGGGAATGAATTAAAATGGAATAGAACTCTCTTTTTGTAGGGAGAGAGTGACTTAGCCACCAAGTAATAAATCCTAGAATCTCTCTAAATATAGACATTCACCTTCTATTTATAACACTCCCCCTGAATGTATATTCAACAAATAATGTACCTCGTAAAACCTTAACTAAATAAAACCAGTGGGAAAAAAAATTCTAGAGAAGAAAAGAGAGTACACATGTCTAACAATACGCTTTTTGGTTGCCTCGTTAAAAATCTTGCAGGGAAAATCCAGTGGGATAAAAACTTGTAAGGGAAAAAAGAGTGCAACGCGCATTAACTCCCCCTAATGAAAGCATCAATTCACAACTTTAAGCATTTGCATTCCAATCTTGTGCACTATCTTCAAAAGGTATTTGGTAGAGATTTGATCAACAAATCAGCCATATTAACTTGAACAAATTTGTTTCACCTTAAAATCATCATCCCTAAGATGAATTGTCTTCATATGATATTATTGGAATCGTTAGTTCAATATCTTCACATAGATGTGAAAACTCTTGCTATCATATTATCATGCCCATAGTTATTGCAAGATATATTTGTGCAGAAATTGAACTGAGGAAGTGGTACTTCAAGATCAAGAATTGTATATGATTCAAGCAACTTAAATCCTTCATGGATTGTCATATAAGCTAACTAAAGAGACTTTAGATGCATATCAAGTTTTCATGTCATGCTAGACATATAACATATCGAAAACTGATTAGATATACCATTGACTTTATACTTTCAAGTATTTGAACTACATGCTTTTCACATGAAACCAATTCTATTCAAAATTGTTTCTCCAGACTTAAGGTCCTCATATATATATATATATATATATATATATATATATATATATATTTAGCGATATCATATATGTCGTCGACGAACATTTTATATCGGTTCCAACCTCCTTATTCTTCATAAAGACATAATATAGAGATTTGTTCATTCATATATTCAGGTACCTGAATCTCTCATGATATTTTATGAAGTGTTATGTCGTAGTGATCTTCTAGATCACTTGCCTCCTTTATTATAATCATTTGCTCATCTTCTTTACTAAGAAGTTTTATTTGAAACTGATTTGTCTATACACTTTAAGCGTACCATAGACTTTGTCCTTCTAGAACTTATTCTAATATGAACATTTGCAATGAGAATATAGTTACTTTCTTTGGGTTAACAAATGCATCTGGCATGCTTTGCAATAAATTGCACATGAATTATCTTTTTATTAACTTCAAGTTCATATTATTTTATTTGAGGATCTAGATTTATAAATGATAATTCATTCCATGTAACTTTTTCTCAATTGTTTATCATGTCTTCCCCTTATGTTAGAAAAACTAACTTGGTTTCCTCAATTTTGAGAATCCATCTTTGTGCATTATGGTGTTAATCAAAATATACACCACACATCAATAATAATAAGATGGAATTATTTGGTTCCTGACCCTGAAACACTTGTGAGGAGAGAAAAGAATATACTTTCGTATATAACTTATATCAAACTGATATAGATAACTTTGTTCTCATAAGCAATTATTTAACTATTAAGTAGAGGCACTTAATAAATCATTTTGCTAAACCAACTATGATGTAAACCAACTTATCAAGATGAACTTCTTGAATAGAAAATCTTGAAATTATGCTCGAAATTAAATTATTGAGCAAGTTACCTCGCAAAAATACCATGTTGCGGGTTATTAATAATCGCACATGTAACCATCTCATAGATGCATCTTATGTGGTATACATGGCATGTGAATGGGCCCATATTCACCTTTGATATTTCCGGTATTTATGGAATTCAATCCCAATTTTAGTTGGTCTATTAATTAATAAGAACAAGAAACATAAGAGAATTCATAAAGAACTTTCTAGTTCTTTAATATTTACCCATGCAAATTCTCTTTTATTTTTGCACATCATACTTAAATTGATATGGCTAAATCAATTATGACAACTAAATAAATTATCAACATTGATAAACTTAAGGTTTACACCATGACGTGTGCAATCATTAATAAACTCCAAGTTTATTATGATATGAGTTTTATGTCAATAAACATCCACTTTAATGTGGTATTCTTTTATTTGTGTAGTACAAACTAGAGAATAAAGCGAATAGCTTTTCACATACATATTACCTCGCTACAAGTTGTAGTAATAGAAGATATTGAATATTTCATTTACTTATAGTCTCAACATAATCAATCGCTTTCGCGTATACGTTGGAAACTGAATAAGTTTCTTTGAGACTTACTATAACACAATACCGTATTGGTAATCAATTATGTTTCTCCAAAGTAATAATAATTGGCTCTTCCAGAGCTCTCAATTAATTTGGTACTACTACGTGTTCATCAACATCCTTATGGTGAATATCTCTCCTAAAGAGAAAGTTATACCATTATGGTTACGGTCAAAATTATATGCAAGATTTGTTTCAATAATCACAATGCCAAAATATTTTGGCATACAATAAGTATGTAGCCAGTGACCATTCATGCCATAATAATGACATTAGTTTTCTTATATCATCTCAAACCTCCTTCTAGAGGTGAGTGTGGTATATTCACTACCACTAGCTCGTTCATATTCTTCCAAGAAGGAATATGTATTCATAAAAAGATGTTTTTATATTCACATCATGAATGAACCATAATCATTTATATGTGCTTTATAAAATCTCATGTCAAATCGATGACAAATATTACTTTCACAGAGTGAAGGATTATTTTGAGATTCCTTATTATTCTCATTATCACAATGATGACGATTATAATTTCGTCTATTGCCACGTCCATATCCATTGATACCTTCACGGTAATAATTTTATCTTTTTTCAGACTTATCACATATTGCTATCACATTCTCTTAAGGGAATGAGAATGGAGCAAATTCAATGAGACGAATTTTCACTTCTTGTGCTCACGATCATATATGACTTTGATCATGGCAAGACATAGAAATTTTACCACTTCAAGTGGTTATAATTTCTTACTAACTCCATTAGAGTTATATTCAAAATATATTTTCTTTGCTTGTATTTAAGATTAAATTATTGAATAAAAGAGAAAAATACTGTAAAATACATATCTTAAATTCAGAATTTAATCATGAAGGAAGTTCATGGAACAATTGACAATCATTTTGCTCAATCGCAAAGCTTCTACTCAATTGATTTGCTGATAACGTGTTATAAAATAGTAAAAGAAGAAGAAGAGTATTGCAAAGCAAAGTAGAGAGAGAGAGAGAGAGACAGAGAGAGAGAGAGAATTCTTATTGATATGAGATGAATTACAATGGAATAGAACCCTCTATTTATAGGGAGAGAGTGACTTAGTCACCAAGTAGTAAACCCTAAAATCTCTCTAAATATAGACATTCACCATAAATAAAATTCTATTTATAACAAGACTTTATTTTTTATTTATGCTATATTTCTTGTTGTGAAAGATCTAACAACAATGACATATATGATATTATATGATACAAATCGCACAAATTCGCAGGGATTATGATATTATTATTATTATTGTTGTTTAGCGGAAGGGATTATGAAATTTATTTAATTAAGTCCGTCAACTAAAGCTTGAGAAATTTCATTGAAAACGCTTCCTAATTAACTAACCGTAATTAGGCACATCAACTTTTTCTTAAATTAGGAGTAATAGAAATGTGCTGTGAATGGGAAGCTCTATTTCGCCGTGTAGTCCGTGGTCACACCCCAAAAAAAAAAATGCTTTTATAATTGACAGCCAAAAATCAAGAAAAAGAGTTGCAGGGTTCGTTGGAAACAACTATCGAGTTGAGAATTTTCTTGTTTTATTTTTTTCTTAGAAAAAGCCAAATACTGGAAAACAAATCGTCTCAGCAATTCCAACATTCCCATAGATTAATGGGGTTGACTAGACTGATCAATACAGACGCCAGCCTGGGATCATACATCATATTCTTATGTTAGCATGCGTACGACGTGCCCAAGCGGATAGCCTGTTTGACCGCTTGTAAAAATTAGCGTGTTTTTTTTTTTTTAAAAGTACTTTTGGTGAGAAGCAGTTTGTTTTTGGCTAATTAGTTTGAAATATACTTTTGAGCAGTAATTAGTGTTTGGCCAAGTTTTAAAAAACTAATTCTAAGTGTATTTTTCTCAAAAGTGTTTCTCAAAAAAGTAATTTTACAGAGAAGCTATACTTTTTTCTGTCTTTTCAAAACTGCTCCCGCTTTTCCTCAAAAACACTTTTTTTCTTCCAAAAACTTGGCCAAACATCTCAATTTTAGGCAAAAAAAAAATCACTTTTTAGCCAAAAAGAAAGCTTTGCCAAACATGCTATTACTTGTCTTCTAATTCATTTTTGTTCTAATTTTTGTCTTTATTATAGTGGAGTAAAGTTCTTGTCCAGAAGATAGACTATTTTTTTTTTGAATATTCTTTCCCAGTAATTTTCTCAGCAATGCACTCTTTAACTAAGTCTTGCAAATGCCTTAATGAATGAAAAGTATGATTGAAGCAGTAGACCTACCCTTGTCCAAGGAGAGTCAATTGACACTAGGGTGTTCATGGTTTGGTTTGAATCGATTTTTCCCTAAAAAGAAACCAAACCAAGTAAATCGGTTTTTCAAATATTAGAACCAAACCAATTAAGTCGGTTTTTCTCGATTCGGTTTATGTCGATTTTTCGGTTTTTTCGGATATTTATCGATTTTTTCTTAAATATAAAACATACACTACCAAACATATATTCCGACGACCACATTTTCAATGTAATACTATCAAATCAATTTTCCTTTGAGAAATCTATTATTTGCCAAGATATATTGATGATAATTGAATCAAATAGTGATGAATAATTTAAGGACTCAATTAAAAATATATTATTTTTAACACGAAATAAATTCTTATACTAAACAAAAGAAAACTACCAATCAAAGTAGAATCTAAAGGTAAAGAACTATATTAAAAGTGTAAACTATTAACATTTACCATACATTTTTTGAAACTTTGTATAACAATATACATATATATAGGTGTAATAATAAATTTGAAATAGCTACTCCTATAGTCGGTTTGGTTCGATTTTTTCTGATTAAAACTAAGACCAAACCAAATTTGATCGGTTTTTAAAATTCAAAATCAAAACCAAACCAAACCAAAAAGTATCGATTTTTTTGGTCGGTTTGGTTTGGATCGGTTTTTTGGATTTTAATGAACACCCCAAGACACCATTACACTGTGTTGAATCTTCTTGATATTTTTTGCGTTGTCTATTTTTTTTTTATATGTCATTAGTGAAAATCTCGATTCTTCGACTAGATTGAAGGGTTCGAAGGAACGAATATGATAATTGTTCATCAATTCTTTGAGATGTACGTGCATCTGGGAAGAGTCCTGTAAAAAATATCAGTCAATTTCTATGAAGCTTCCGTGCTTGATCTTACCATGTAAACTGTTTCTCGGTTACCCAAGCGATCGTATTTACAAATATGAGTGTTTAAAAAAGCGAGGGTGAGACATGGCGTTTTACTTGATACGAGGCATTTTACTTGCAAATATAAATCAACTATAACATCGATAAATTTCAAACAATTATAATTTCTTAAATGATATTGTCAAATTACACATTTTGCCCTCCTACAAGTAAATACTCAATAAATTTCATCAGTATTTTAATTTAAAACACTGGTCTTCATGAGTAAACAGAAAATTAATTTTGAAAAATAATAAAAGTCTGAAAATTTTGAGAGATAGAACTAAGACATGAAGATGTAGCAAGTAAATAATAGTACTTTTTTTTTTAGAAGAAATGTTCAAATGGTATTCATCCTTAGGATATTCTCAAATAATACTATGGTTTGTTATTTGAGTTATTCCCAATCTTCATAATTCTATAAATGAATAGTATTTTAATTATTTATTTGTTAAAGAAGTTTGAGAGTCAATAGTATTAATTAGTGAATTCGACACATGATTTGCATAGAAACTGGTGGGCGAGCCCCGAGTCTTGATCATTAGACGTGCACGGTGTGGTTAAAATATCATGGTATAGCCAGTTTTCACACTGGTCAATGAAAAATAGCCAGCGTTTACCAAGTTAATGAAAAATAGCCACTATTTTGCTGCAACAGGGACCGGTCCAGTATAATATACGGGAGTTCTGGTGCATTTGTGTACGAACTCCAGCATATTATGCTGGACCGGTATACTTTGCTAACTCCTGTAAAATTTGTAGGAGACTGGAGCCCCAATGCTCCAAACTCCAGTATATTATACTGGACAATTATACTTGCTGGAACTACCGTAAAATTTGCGAGAGTTCCAGCATAATTATGCTTGAACTCCCGTAAAATTTGCGGGAGTTCCAGCATAGTTATCCTGGAACTCCCGTAAAATTTACGGGAGTTCAAGCATACTTATGCTGGAACTCCCTTAAAATTTGCGGGCGTATTTTTCCTGATTTTGAACAGTGTTTTCGCTCATATTTAAAGTGGCTAAATATCGATAACTTTTGAAACTTGGCTATTTTTCAATGACCAGTGGTAAATCTGGCTATTTTTGAATTTCTCCCCAGTCTGGCACTTGGGGGCGTAAGCCTCATAAAACTAAGCCCACACGTTTGATAGTGCCCCGGGCCGAATTTCAAAAAAACCTTTTAATTAAAACACCGATAAATATTACAGCCGGAAATAAATACAAACGTAAAAGCAACATATATATATATATATATATATATATATATATATATAT